>CAWLEM010000021.1:7500-71000 GCA_963859965.1 Ceramica pisi | reverse complement strand
GTGCATTCGTAGCGTTTTATTTTAATCTGGAGGTTTTTAGCTGCGATCTCGGCGGAGGCAATATGCCTAAACCCAAGCGGGACGCCCAAGGGCGTTTCTTAAAAGGCCCTTCTCAGGGCCAACCCAACGGCCCTTCTCAGGGCCAACCCAACGGCCCTTCTCAGGGCCAGTCTGACGCTTCGGCGTCAGAAGCTAGCCGCGCGCCGTCTGCGGCTAGCTTTTTTAGGAGGGCTGACGAGACGTCGGACTCTGACGAGTCCCTCGTCTCAGACGCGGGTTGTTCGCGGTCGCGAAAGCGCGCCGCGCGTCGCAAGAGCGGGTCCGAGGGTTCCTCGGCCTCAGGCTCGACGGGGCTGTCGAAGGCGAAGAGGCCAGTGACAGCCGCAGACACCCACTCAGTGGGTCTCGCAGATGCCCAACGCCAGCTGGACCTCGCTCGGCGGGCACAGCTCCAGGAGGAGCTGGAGGAGATGGTTGCTCTTAAGGAGCAGCGAGCGCGTGCCGCCCGGGCCAAGTCCGGATACGGCGCGTCCCACGTCCTTTACTCGGACTTCTCCGTTGTGGAGCTCGAGCGGATGGCGGAGGAGGACGAGGAGGGGATTGTGGAGGTTGCCGCAAAGTCCTCGCACTTAAAAGGGACTTTCCAAAAGTCCCTTAAATGCAGGGCCGCGAGCTTGCGCGGCATTATCAAGGAGCTTGTCAGCCGGACGAGCACCGACGAGACGAGGCAGCTGCAGGCGAAAGTGGATCGCCTGCAATCGGAGGTCAGCCAGCTTCATCAGAAGTTGGCTGACGCCACCGCCCCGCCAAGTCAGGGCACGTCGCCTGCCGTGGAAGCCCCCGCCTCCAGCCAACTTGAGGATGTTATCCGCAAAGTGGTTATGGAGGAGCGGGCTTTCACCCGAGCCTGCTTTGCGGGTATTGAGGACCGGCTCTTGCCGGAGAAGCGCCTCCGACCACCGCTCGCGGCGGACAAGAGGCGAGTCGAGCCGGGGCCGTCCTCGCAAGGAGAGGACGCCAATCTCCCTTCCACCACTCCGTCCAACCAGGAGGGTTGGATTGAAGTGGTCGGGAGAGGGAAGAACAAGGGCAAGGCCAGGAAGACAGCAACAGCCGTCTCTGCTGTCCCTGCCGCCACGCCTCCCAGCCAGGCGCAAACGCAGACTGGGAAGGGAAAGGGGAAAGGCAAGGGCCAAAAGGCGGCAAAGGCCGCCCCCGCCGTCCCTGCCACCACGCCTCCCAGCCAGTCACAGGTGACTGGCAAGGGGAAGAGGAAGGGGAGAAGGAGGGGGAAGCATGCTCCCCCACAGTCCGCAGCCGTCGTGGTGACGCTTACTGCGGAGGCTGCGGAGCGCGGGGAGACTTACGCGTCCATACTTGTACGGGCGCGTGCCAATGCCGATCCCACCCAACTGGGGATCGGCAAAGTCTCTTGCCGAAGGACCCTGACCGGTGCTCGAATCTTCGAGTTCCCGGGGGCGGAGGGTAGCGCCAGCGCTGACCTCTTTGCAGCCAAGCTGCAGGAGGTCATCGCAGATGCGGCCAAGGTGGCCCGACCAATTAAGTCGGCGGCCATACTGGTGACCGACCTCGACGACTCGGTCACCAAAGAGGAGGTGGTGGCGGCAGTCGCAGCCATTGGTGGCTGCAGCGTCGCAGCGGTGCAAGGCCGGGACATCAGGACCGGCCGCGGCGGCATGGGCACTATTCGGCTCGAGTGCCCTGTCGCCGCCGCCAAGGCCGTCCTGGTCAAAGGAAGGCTCTCCGTCGGGTTCAGCTCCGGTGTGGTCCAGGCACTTGAAGAGCAGCCTCTGCGCTGCTTCAGGTGCTTCGGCATCGGCCACACCGGAGCCCTCTGTCCGTCCAAGGTCAACAGGGCGGACACCTGCTACCGCTGCGGCAAGGACGGCCACAAAGCCGCTTCCTGCACGGTCGCCAAGCCGCACTGCGCGGTTTGTGCTGCCAGTGGCCGCCCAGCAGGACACGTAATGAAGGGGAGGACTTGCAATCCTCCCCCTAAGAGGGGCAAAGCGCAGGCGCCAGCTGGGCCTGCTGCTAGCATAGCTGCGGAGGAGGGGGGTGCGATGTCCGACTAATGGATAGAGTCGAACATCGCATCCTTCAGACGAACGCCAACCACTGCCGGGCAGCCCAGGATCTGCTGATGCAGACCATGGCTGAGTGGTTGGTGGACTTGGCGGTGGTCGCCGAGCCTTACTCGGTCCCTGGCAGCTGGCTAGGCGACCGGGACGGCTTGGTGGCGTTGGTGTCGCGGTCTTCCTCAGACTCCCCTCCCCTCTCACTCTTAGAGAGGGGACCGGGATATGTGGCCGCCGCGTGGGGGGATCTGGCCCTAGTCGGGGTCTACTTCTCCCCTAACCGCCCTCTTCCAGACTTTGAGGACTTCCTGGAGGTCCTCACTGCAGTCGTCGGGAGGGCGGCGCCACGCCACGTCGTGGTTTTGGGCGACCTAAACGCCAAGTCGGAGGCCTGGGGCAACCCGGCTGCCTCCTGCAACGTCCGGGGTCGCGCCGTCGAATTTTGGTCGGCGTCATGCGGCGTGTCCCTCCTCAACAGGGGGGCGGTCCACACATGTGTGCGGCAGCAGGGTGGGTCGGTGGTCGACGTTTCGTTTGCCACACCCGTCTTAGCCGCACGCATTGTGAACTGGCGGGTGGAGCTGGTGGAGACCTTGTCGGACCACAGATATGTGAGGTTCGACATCTCCACCCAGCATGGCTCCCAGGGGGAGATGGCCCGCTCTGGCAGGCCTCCCTTCCCTCGGTGGGCCCTCACTCGCCTGGACCGCGAGGCAGCCAAGGAAGCTGCCTTCCTGCAGGACTGGCTGTCGCCCCCTGTGGAGACCCTGGACGTCGACGCAGCAGCAGCCCAGCTGAGAGGATCCCTGACCGAGGTATGCAACTCCAGCATGCCTCGGTCCCGTCGTCCGCCCCCCCGTCGTGCCGTCTATTGGTGGTCGGAGGAGCTCGCAGGCCTCCGGGCCACCTGCGTGGCGGCCCGTAGGGCCTACACGCGGAGCCGTCGGCGCAGCGCACGTAGTCAGGCAGACGAGGACCGTCTCTACGCTTCCTACCGGGAGGCAAAGGCGGCCCTCAAGTCGGCTATGTGCGCTGCGAAGGACTCGGCGAGGGCTGAGATGCTAGAGGGTCTCGATCGGGATCCCTTTGGGAGACCATACAGGGCGGCGCGGAACCAACTGCGGCCCCATGGTCCCCCATTGACCGAGACCCTCGAGCCGGCACTGTTGGATGGGGTGGTCCGGTCCCTGTTTCCGCGCAGGACCGACTTCGCCCCACCAACGATGGATCCCCCGCAGGATCCCCCGCAGGAGGCGGTTCCACCGGCGGAGGCAGATGTGCCCCCGGTGACGGCGGAGGAGTTCCGCGAGGGTCTTCTCGGCCTCCGCGCCAAGAAGACGGCCCCCGGTCCGGACGGCGTTCCCGCACGAGTGGTGGCCATAGCTGCCGCTCAAATGGAGGATAGGTTTCGGGACCTTTTCAGCGCATGCCTCGCGTCTGGAAGGTTCCCGAAACTATGGAAGGAGGGGCAGCTATGCCTTCTCCGTAAGGAGGGACGTCCGGTCGACTCCCCCTCGGCATACCGACCCATCGTTCTGCTTGATGAGGTCGGCAAAATGTTCGAGGGGATCATCGCCTGCCGGCTCAACAGCCATCTGCGGAGGGTAGGGCCAGACCTGTCGGACGCCCAATTCGGTTTCCGACAGGGGCGTTCGACCATCGACGCACTGGCCCTACTGAAGGGGCAGGTGAAGGGGGCGGTCGAGGCGGGGGACGGAGTTTTGGCAGTGTCGTTCGACATAGCCAACGCCTTCAACTCCGTCCCCCACTCGACGATATTGGAGGCACTCCGCTATCATGGAGTGCCCCAATACTTGCGGGACCTCCTGGCCGACTACTTGGAGGACCGAGATGTCCTCCTTGTAGACAAAACGGCCAGGCTCCGGAGGTACGGCGCGGAGTCCGGTGTTCCACAGGGGTCAGTCCTTGGGCCGCCCCTTTGGAACATCGGGTTCGATTGGCTCCTGCGGGGAGCCCTCCTCCGTGGCACGAGTGTCATCTGCTACGCGGATGACACTCTCCTCACTGCCCGGGGGAGGAATTTCAGGGAGGCGGCCTGTCTGGCCTCGGCTGGCGGATCCTTAGTCGCAGGAAGGATCCGCCGCCTAGGGTTGAGGGTGGCGCTGAACAAGACCGAGGCTGTGTTCTTCCACGGGCCTCGGCAGCGCTGCCCTCCCGATGCCCACATTGTCGTGGAGGGCATCCGGGTGGAGGTGAAGGCCCAGATGAAATATCTGGGCCTGATACTGGACAGCAGGTGGCGCTTCGGCCCGCATTTCAGCGGGCTGTCGACGCGCCTGCTGAAGGCCGCCGGCGCCCTGTCCTGGCTCCTCCCTAACCTGGGGGGACCCAGCGCGCGATGCCGGCGCTTGTATGCCGGCATATTACGGAGTATGGCCCTTTACGGGGCCCCAATCTGGGCGGACTCCCTCAATAGGAGGGAGAATGCGACCGCCATCCGCAGGCCACAAAGGGCCATTGCACAGCGGGTGGCGAGGGCCTACCGGTCGGTAGGCTTTTCGGCGGCGTGCGCTCTGGCGGGCACCCCTCCTTGGGAGTTGGAGGCGTGGGTGCTCGCCAGGGTGTACGAATGGACGGCGCGCCGAAAAGCGCTCGGGGAGCGCCCTGTCGCAGAGGAGCGGGAAGCCGTGCGGAGGGAGGCGAGGGACGCTATCATCGTCCATTGGACAGAGGACCTCGCCTCCGCCACCTTTGGTCGTCGGACCCTGGACGCGCTCGGTCCAGTCTTGCGAGACTGGCTCGAGCGGCCGCACGGCTTCCTCTCCTTCCGTCTGGTGCAGGTGTTGTCTGGCCACGGCTGTTTCGGCACGCACCTGCACCGGATCGGGAGGGAGGAGACACCGGCGTGTCACGACTGCGGCGCGGCGGAGGACACGGCGCAGCACACACTGGAGGTGTGCCCAGCTTGGTCCGAGCCGCGTCGCAGTCTCACTGCGGAGATCGGACAGGACCTCTCCCTTCCCAGCGTGGTCAGATGCATGCTGGGGAGTGAGGAGTCCTGGGCCGCGGTCGCCTCCTTTTGCGAGGATGTCATCTCGCAGAAGGAGGCGGCGGAGCGCGCGCGGGAGGATGATCCTCTCGCTGCGCCGCTCCGCAGACGAAGGCGAGGTCGGAGAAGACGTCCTCTTCTCCCTCCTCGCGGTGGTGATGGGCGGGCGACAGGCGCGGGGGCGCCTCCGCCCGCATTGCACACGTCACCACCATCGTCGGAGGTTCCCGGCCCTCCCCCAACGGGGGGGGCGTGAAGGGCCCGCTGTGAAGGCGGGCGGTCGTCGGAGGTGGACTGGACGTAAAGGCTACGCCGATCTCCCAGTCCACCCCCACTAAGACGCTGCGGGAATTTCATGCTGGGTTGTTTTAGTGGGTATACCGGGCTTGCCCGGGGAGTCCCACATACCCCTCCCACTCCCCCGAGTGAGAGGGTATGCGTAACGCATTTTTTCCCAGCCGAAACAAAAAAAAAAAAAAAAAAAAAAAGGTTAGGTTAGGTTAGGTTGGTCTTCTTGGCCTCCGCGCCAAGAAGACGGCCCCCGGTCCGGACGGCGTCCCAGCACGGGTGGTGGCTATAGCTGCCGCTCAAATGGAGGACAGATTTCGGGACCTTTTCAGCGCGTGCCTCACGTCTGGAAGGTTCCCGAAACTGTGGAAGGAGGGGCAGCTATGCCTCCTCCGCAAGGAGGGACGCCCAGCGGACTCCCCCTCGGCATACCGACCCATCGTCCTGCTTGATGAGGTCGGCAAAATGTTCGAGGGGATCATCGCCTGCCGGCTCAACAGCCATCTGCGGGGGGTAGGGCCAGACCTGTCGGACGCCCAGTTTGGTTTCCGACAGGGGCGTTCGACCATCGACGCATTGGCCCTACTGAAGGGGCAGGTGAAGGGGGCGGTCGAGGCTGGGGACGGAGTTATGGCAGTGTCGTTCGACATAGCCAACGCCTTCAACTCCGTCCCCCACTCGACGATATTGGAGGCACTCCGCTATCATGGAGTGCCCCAATACTTGCGGGCTCTCCTGGCCGACTACTTGGAGGACCGGGAGGTCCTCCTCGTAGACAAAACGGCCAGGTTGCGGCGGTACGGCGCAGAGTGCGGTGTTCCACAGGGGTCGGTACTTGGGCCCCCCCTGTGGAACATCGGGTTCGATTGGCTCCTGCGGGGAGCCCTCCTCCGTGGCACGAGTGTCATCTGCTACGCGGATGACACTCTGCTCACTGCCCGGGGGAGGACATTTGGGGAGGCGGCCTGTCTGGCCTCGGCTGGCGGATCCTTGGTCGCAGGGAGGATCCGCCGCCTAGGGTTGAGGGTGGCGCTGAACAAGACCGAGGCCGTGTTCTTTCGCGGGCCTCGGCAGCGCTGCCCTCCAGATGCCCACATCAATGTGGAGGGCATCAGGGTGGGGGTCCAGGCCCAGATGAAGTATCTGGGCCTGGTACTGGACAGCAGGTGGCGCTTCGGCCCGCATTTCAGCGGGCTGTCGACGCGCCTGCTGAAGGCCGCCGGCGCCCTGTCTTGGCTCCTCCCTAACCTGGGGGGACCCAGCGCGCGATGCCGGCGCTTGTATGCCGGCATCTTACGGAGTATGGCCCTTTACGGGGCCCCAATATGGGCGGACTCCCTCAATAGGAGGGAGAATGCGACCGCCATCCGCAGGCCACAAAGGGCCATTGCACAGCGGGTGGCGAGGGCCTACCGGTCGGTAGGCTTTTCGGCGGCGTGCGCTCTGGCGGGCACCCCTCCTTGGGAGTTGGAGGCGTGGGTGCTCGCCAGGGTGTACGAATGGACGGCGCGCCGAAAAGCGCTCGGGGAGCGCCCTGTCGCTGAAGAGCGGGAAGCCGTGCGGAGGGAGGCGAGGGACGCCATCATCGTCCATTGGACAGAGGACCTCGCCTCCGCCACCTTTGGCCGTCGAACGTTGGACGCGCTCGGTCCAGTCCTGCGGGATTGGCTCGAGCGGCCGCACGGCTTCCTCTCCTTCCGTCTGGTGCAGGTGTTGTCAGGCCACGGCTGTTTCGGCACGCACCTGCACCGGATCGGGAGGGGGGAGACACCGGCGTGTCACGACTGCGGCGCGGCGGAGGACACGGCGCAGCACACACTGGAGGTGTGCCCAGCTTGGTCCGAGCCGCGTCGCAGTCTCACTGCGGAGATCGGACAGGACCTCTCCCTTCCCAGCGTGGTCAGATGCATGCTGGGGAGTGAGGAGTCCTGGGCCGCGGTCGCCTCCTTTTGCGAGGATGTCATCTCGCAGAAGGAGGCGGCGGAGCGCGCGCGGGAGGACGACCCTCTCGCTGCGCCGCTCCGCAGACGAAGGCGAGGTCGGAGAAGACGCCCTCTTCTCCCTCCTCGCGGTGGTGATGGGCGGGTGACAGGCGCGGGGGCGCCTCCGCCTGCATTGCACGCATCACCACCATCGTCGGAGGTTCCCGGCCCTCCCCCGACGGGGGGGGCGTGAAGGGCCCGCCGTGAAGGCGGGCGGTCGTCGGAGGTGGACTGGACGTAAAGGCTACGCCGATCTCCCAGTCCACCCCCACTATGACGTTGCGGGAATTTCGTTGCTGGGTTGTTTTAGTGGGTATACCGGGCTTGCCCGGGGAGTCCCACATACCCCTCCCACTCCCCCGAGTGAGAGGGTATGCGTAATGCATTTTTTCCCAGCCGAAACCAAAAAAAAAAAAAAAAAAAAAAAAAAAAAGGTTAGGTTAGGTTTTAGGAGGGCAGACGAGACGTCGGACTCAGACGAGTCCCTCGTCAGCGTCTCAGACGCGGGCAATCCGCGGTCGCGGAAGCGTGCCGCGCGTCGCAAGAGCGGGTCCGAGGGTTCCTCGGCCTCAGGCTCGACGGGGCTGCCGAAGGCGAAGCGGCCTGCGACAGCCGCAGACACCCACTCAGTGGGTCTACTGGATGCCCAGCGCCAACTGGACCTGGCTCGGCGAGCACAGCTCCAGGAGGAGCTGGAGGAGAGAGTTGCTGCAAAGGAGCAGCGAGCGCGTGCCGCCCGGGCCAAGTCCGGATACGGCGCGTCCACCGTCCTCTACGCGGACTACTCCGTCGCGGAGCTCGAGCGGATGGCGCTCGAGGACGAGGAGGGTATTGTGGAGGTCGCCGCAAAGTCCTCCCACCTAAAAGGGACATTTCAGAAGTCCCTTAAGTGCCGGGCCGCGAGCATGCGCGGCATTATTGAGGAGCTTGCCCGCCGGACAAGCTCTGAGGAGACGAGGCAGCTGCAGACAAGGGTCGATCGTCTGCAATCGGAGGTCAGCCAGCTTCATCAGAAGTTGGCTGACGCCACCGCCCCGCCAAGTCTGGGCACGTCGCCTGCCGTGGAAGCCCCCGCCTCCGGCCAACTTGAGGATGTTATCCGAAAAGTGGTTATGGAGGAGCGGGCTTTCACCCGAGCCTGCTTTGCGGGCATTGAGGACCGGCTCTTGCCGGAGCAGCGCCTCCGACCGCCGCTCGCGGCGGACAAGAGGCGAGTCGAGCCGGGGCCGTCCTCGCAACCGGAGGACGCCAATCTCCCGTCCACCACTCCGTCCAACCAGGAGGGTTGGATCGAGGTGGTCGGGAGAGGAAAAGGCAAGGGAAAGGGCAAGAAGACGAAGGCCGTCTCTGCCGTCCCCGCCACCACGCCTCCCAGCCAGTCGCAGACGACTGGGAAGGGAAAGCGGAAGGCCAAGGGCCAAAAGGTGGCAGCGGCCGCCGCCGCTGTCCCCGCCACCACGCCTCCCAGCCAGTCACAGGCGACTGGCAAGGGGAAGAGGAAGGGGAGAAGGAGGGGGAAATTTGTTCCCCCACAGTCTGCAGCCGTCGTCGTGACGCTCACGGCGGAGGCTGCTGAGCGCGGGGAGACGTACGCGTCCGTACTAGTGCGGGCGCGTGCCAATGCCGATCCCACCCAACTGGGGATCGGCAAAGTCTCTTGCCGAAGGACCCAAACCGGTGCTCGAATCTTCGAGTTCCCGGGGGTGGAGGGCAGCGCCAGCGCTGACCTCTTCGCAGCCAAGCTGCGAGAGGTCATCGCAGATGCGGCCAAGGTGGCCCGACCGACGAAATCGGCGGCCATTCTGGTGACCGACCTCGACGACTCGGTCACCAAAGAGGAGGTGGTGGCGGCAGTCGCAGCCATTGGTGGCTGCAGCGTCGCAGCGGTGCAAGGCCGGGACATCAGGACCGGCCGCGGCGGCATGGGCACTATTCGGCTCGAGTGCCCTGTCGCCGCCGCCAAGGCCGTCCTGGTCAAAGGAAGGCTCTCCGTCGGGTTCAGCTCCGGTGTGGTCCAGGCACTTGAAGAGCAGCCTCTGCGCTGCTTCAGGTGCTTCGGCATCGGCCACACCGGAGCCCTCTGTCCGTCCAAGGTCAACAGGGCGGACACCTGCTACCGCTGCGGCAAGGACGGCCACAAAGCCGCCTCCTGCACGGCCGCCAAGCCGCACTGCTCAGTGTGTGCCGCCAGTGGCCGCCCGGCAGGCCATGTTATGAAGGGGAGGACGTGCAATCCTCCCCCTAAGAGGGGCAAAGCGCAGGCGCCAGCTGGGCCTGCTGCTAGCATAGCTGCGGAGGAGGGGGGTGCGATGTCCGACTAATGGCCAGAGTCGAACATCGCATCCTACAAACGAACGCCAACCACTGCCGGGCAGCCCAGGATCTGCTGATGCAGACCATGGCTGAGTGGTTGGTGGACTTGGCGGTGGTCGCCGAGCCTTACTCGGTCCCTGGCAGCTGGCTAGGCGACCGAGATGGCTTGGTGGCTTTGGTGTCGCGGTCTTCCACAGACTCCCCTCCCCTCTCGCTCTTAGAGAGAGGACCGGGATACGTGGCCGCCGCGTGGGGGGATCTGGCCCTAGTCGGGGTCTACTTCTCCCCTAACCGCCCTCTTCCAGACTTTGAGGACTTCCTGGAGGTCCTCACTGCAGTCGTCGGGAGGGCGGCGCCACGCCACGTCGTGGTTTTGGGCGACCTAAACGCCAAGTCGGAGGCCTGGGGCAACCCGGCTGCCTCCTGCAACGTCCGGGGTCGCGCCGTCGAGTTTTGGTCGGCGTCGTGCGGCGTGTCCCTCCTCAACAGGGGGGCGGTCCACACATGTGTGCGGCAGCAGGGTGGGTCGGTGGTCGACGTTTCGTTTGCCACACCCGTCTTAGCCGCACGCATTGTGAACTGGCGGGTGGAGCTGGTGGAGACCTTGTCGGACCACAGATATGTGAGGTTCGACATCTCCACCCAGCATGGCTCCCGGGGGGAGATGGCCCGCTCTGGCAGGCCTCCCTTCCCTCGGTGGGCCCTCACTCGCCTGGACCGCGAGGCAGCCAAGGAGGCTGCCTTCCTGCAGGACTGGCTGTCGCCCCCTGTGGAGACCCTGGACGTCGACGCAGCAGCAGCCCAGCTGAGAGGATCCCTGACCGAGGTATGCAACTCCAGCATGCCTCGGTCCCGTCGTCCGCCCCCCCGTCGTGCCGTCTATTGGTGGTCGGAGGAGCTCGCAGGCCTCCGGGCCACCTGCGTGGCGGCCCGTAGGGCCTACACGCGGAGCCGTCGGCGCAGCGCACGTAGTCAGGCAGACGAGGACCGTCTCTACGCTTCCTACCGGGAGGCAAAGGCGGCCCTCAAGTCGGCTATGTGCGCTGCGAAGGACTCGGCGAGGGCTGAGATGCTAGAGGGTCTCGATCGGGATCCCTTTGGGAGACCATACAGGGCGGCGCGGAACCAACTGCGGCCCCATGGTCCCCCATTGACCGAGACCCTCGAGCCGGCGCTGTTGGATGGGGTGGTCCGGTCCCTGTTTCCGCGCAGGACTGACTTCACCCCACCAACGATGGATCCCCCGCAGGATCCCCCGCAGGAGGCGGCTCCACCGGCGGAGGCAGATGTGCCCCCGGTGACGGCAGAAGAGTTCCGCGAGGGTCTTCTTAGCCTCCGCGCCAAGAAGACGGCCCCCGGTCCGGATGGCGTCCCAGCAAGAGTGGTGGCCATAGCTGCCGCTCAAATGGAGGACAGATTTCGGGACCTTTTCAGCGCGTGCCTCGCGTCTGGAAGGTTCCCGAAACTGTGGAAGGAGGGGCAGCTATGCCTCCTCCGCAAGGAGGGACGCCCGGCGGACTCCCCCTCGGCATACCGACCCATCGTTCTTCTTGATGAGGTCGGCAAAATGTTCGAGGGGATCATCGCCTGCCGGCTGAACAGCCATCTGCGGAGAGTAGGGCCGGACCTGTCGGACGCCCAGTTCGGTTTTCGACAGGGGCGTTCGACCGTCGACGCGCTGGCCCTGCTCAAGGGGCAGGTGAAGGGGGCGGTCGAGGCGGGGGACGGAGTTTTGGCAGTGTCGTTCGACATAGCCAACGCCTTCAACTCCGTCCCCCACTCGACGATATTGGAGGCACTCCGCTATCATGGAGTGCCCCAATACTTGCGGGACCTCCTGGCCGACTACTTGGAGGACCGAGAGGTCCTCCTTGTAGACAAAACGGCCAGGTTGCGGCGGTACGGCGCAGAGTGCGGTGTTCCACAGGGGTCGGTACTTGGCCCCCCCCTGTGGAACATCGGGTTCGATTGGCTCCTGCGGGGAGCCCTCCTCCGTGGCACGAGTGTCATCTGCTACGCGGATGACACTCTCCTCACTGCCCGGGGGAGGAATTTCAGGGAGGCGGCCTGTCTGGCCTCGGCTGGCGGATCCTTAGTCGCAGGAAGGATCCGCCGCCTAGGGTTGAGGGTGGCGCTGAACAAGACCGAGGCTGTGTTCTTCCACGGGCCTCGGCAGCGCTGCCCTCCCGATGCCCACATTTTCGTGGAGGGCATCCGGGTGGAGGTGAAGGCCCAGATGAAATATCTGGGCCTGATACTGGACAGCAGGTGGCGCTTCGGCCCGCACTTTAGCGGGCTGTCGACGCGCCTGCTGAAGGCCGCAGGCGCACTCTCCTGGCTCCTCCCGAACCTTGGGGGGCCCAGTGCACGATGCCGGCGCTTATATGCCGGCATCCTGAGAAGCATGGCCCTCTACGGGGCCCCCATCTGGGCGGACTCCCTCAACAGGAGGGAGAACGCGACAGCCATCCGCAGGCCACAAAGGGCCATTGCACAGCGGGTGGCGAGGGCCTACCGCTCGGTAGGCTTTTCGGCGGCGTGCGCTCTGGCCAGCACCCCTCCTTGGGAGTTGGAGGCGTGGGTGCTCGCCAGAGTCTACGAATGGACGGCGCGCCGAAAAGCGCTCGGGGAGCGCCCTGTCGCGGAGGAGCGGGAGGCAGTGCGGAGGGAGGCGAGGGACGCTATCATCGTCCATTGGACGGAGGACCTCGCCTCCGCCACCTTTGGTCGCCGTACCCTGGACGCGCTCGGTCCAGTCCTGCGGGATTGGCTCGAGCGGCCACACGGCTTCCTCTCCTTCCGTCTGGTGCAGGTGTTGTCTGGCCACGGCTGTTTCGGCACGCACCTGCACCGGATCGGGAGGGAGGAGACACCGGCGTGTCACGACTGCGGCGCGGCGGAGGATACGGCGCAGCACACACTGGAGGTGTGCCCAGCTTGGTCCGAGCCGCGTCGCAGTCTCACTGCGGAGATCGGACGGGACCTCTCCCTTCCCAGCGTGGTCAGATGCATGCTGGGGAGTGAGGAGTCCTGGGCCGCGGTCGCCTCCTTTTGCGAGGATGTCATCTCGCAGAAGGAGGCGGCGGAGCGCGCGCGGGAGGACGACCCTCTCGCTGCGCCGCTCCGCAGACGAAGGCGAGGTCGGAGAAGACGCCCTCTTCTCCCTCCTCGCGGTGGTGATGGGCGGGCGACAGGCGCGGGGGCGCCTTCGCCTGCATTGCACGCATCACCATCATCGTCGGAGGTTCCCGGCCCTCCCCCAACGGGGGGGGCGTGAAGGGCCCGCTTTGAAGGCGGGCGGTCGTCGGAGGTGGACTGGACGTAAAGGCTACGCCGATCTCCCAGTCCACCCCCACTAAGACGTTGCGGGAATTTCGTTGCTGGGTTGTTTTAGTGGGTATACCGGTCTTGCCCGGGGAGCCCCACATACCCCTCCCACTCCCCCGAGTGAGAGGGTATGCGTAACGCATTTTTTCCCAGCCGAAACAAAAAAAAAAAAAAAAAAAAAAAAAAAGGTTAGGTTAGGTTAGGTTAGGTTAGGTTTTTTTTTTTTTTTTTTTTTTTTTTTTTTTTTTTTTTTTTTATTATTAGGCAGGAGTGGGAAATCCTCATGGACGAATCGGCCGCCCACTCTGTGAGACGACCGAGACAGTGCCGGACTCTTACCGGCTAAAACCCACTCCTGCCTTTTCTCGAGTCTCCCCTGACATGATCAGAGTCCTTGTGAGACGTCAGGACATTATTGATAAATTTTGTTTTTGTTTAGGTGCAGGTTAGTGTTTCCTTCTTAAATTTAGCTTAAATTGAACTCAACTTATCCTATTTTCAGCTTACTATATTTACTTAAATATAAGACTTATTTTACTTATGATAATTTATGTTCCTATATGTACTTTATTCTAATGCCTTATGTTTTACAACTTAATTAATATTTATACGACTTAATTTCTTATATGCTAGTTTAATATATTCTAATTAATATATATCTAGCAACATTTCTATTCTATTTATTTCTTAAAGTAACAGATTTGGCAATATCTATACAGAACTCGACGAACCCTTCTCTGGTCTTTTTATTTGAGATAAGCTCGGGGAAGTTGCTTGAAACCATCTTGCACTCCAGTTTATTTTCTACCTCGTATCTTTTCAGGGCGTAGACGGGGCATTCAGTCAAGATGTGCAAGACGGTTTCCGGTGTCCCGGGTTGACAGATGCACGATGGGTCATCTTTGCACCTGAATCGGTGCAAGTACTCCGAGAACCCACCGTGCCCCGTAAGTACTTGGGTGGTAATCTTCATTGGGGCCATCTGTCGGACTGTTTTGTAGGAAAGCAGAATGTCGGGGAAGAACATTTTGGTGACACCTGCTGTGGTGCCTTCTTTGTACCTACGGTTCCATTCATCAATCGACCCCTTTCGAATCTGTCGCTTGATGAATGAAACCGGGCACAGGTCATAGTTAGGTTTGGTCTTCATTTTGAGGGCTGCGTCCTTCGCGAGTTCATCCGCCCTTTCGTTCCCTGCAAGTCCCGCGTGTGCCTTGACCCAGAACAAAGACACAGTTTTGTTCTGGTCGTCAATCGCTCTTAGGTTCCTGCGTGTTTCTACAGCCAGGGGGTGTGTTGTATTGGCGTTAGTGATGGTCTCCAGCGCCGATCTGGAGTCGCTATATATACCATAGCTCTCCTCACTTCTTCGACGTATTTCCTCAGTGGCTCTGCATACCGCGAGGAGTTCCGCCTGGTATACCGTGCAGTATGGAGCCAGCCGGAGTTTAATGGCCTTAATCTCTGCAGCACTATCCCATAGGGTTAGTGCTGCTCCCACCTTATCCTCGATCCGGCTACCATCCGTGAATATTCGGACAGTCTGGTTGTTGTGGCTGTCCACTTGTTCTTGGTCTACCAAGCTCACGAACTCCATCGCGGTATGTTTCCCCGGGTGAGGTGTGCTAGAGTACTCCACTCTACGCTCGACCTCTCTGTCTGCCAGCTCCGGTCGGGGCACCCCTCTCCTCGCCTCATACAGTGCAGCTGCCTCCTGTATGCGGAGGTCGAGTGGCAGTATTCCAGCCAGAACTAGCGCTGAGTGGAGAGAGGCCGTACGATACGCCCCGCACATTTTTTGTGCGAAGCCCCTTTGGACCGCATTTAATTGGCGTTGAACACCCAACTTTTTGGACGCTGATGACCAAGCGCCAGCCGCGTATGTGATGATGGGCTCCACAGTGGCAGTATATATAATACGGACTATTTCCGGGTGGAGGCCCCAGCTGACTTTAGCTGCTCTTGACAGCTGCTTGTAGACACCAAGTGCCTTTTTGCAGACGTTAGCCGTATGGCTGTTGAAGGTCAACTTGGCGTCCACTGTGAGCCCCAGGATCTTAATTTCCGAGGACATGCCAATGTCGATCCCCCCCATGGTCAGGTGTGGCGTGTCATGTTTAAGTTTTCTGGTGACTACCATGGCGCAAGTTTTGTGTGGCGCGAACTTAAGCTTATTCATGACACCCCACTCCCGAACATGTTCAAGAGCGGCATTGGCCTGTCCCTGGATTTCCTGAGCTGTTTCTCCCGAAAACACGATCACCACATCGTCCGCGAAGGCCTGGCAATAATGGCCTCGCTGCGTGAGACTCTCCAGCAATGGATTCAGCACCAAGTTCCATAAAATGGGGCCGCCTATCGATCCCTGGACACACCCTTTGTTGGTAGGTTTGGCGAACTCATGGCCAGCATACCTTACCCGGACCTTACGGTCGCTTAGGTAGCTGGCTATCAACCTCCTGAGATTCGCGGGGCATTTCTCTTCAGCCAGTCTGACCTTTAT
Organism: Ceramica pisi; assembly: GCA_963859965.1. Taxonomy (NCBI): domain Eukaryota; kingdom Metazoa; phylum Arthropoda; class Insecta; order Lepidoptera; family Noctuidae; genus Ceramica; species Ceramica pisi. The sequence goes on along the minus strand of CAWLEM010000021.1, from coordinate 55,478 downwards.
GGCTGGCCACCACGCACTGTCAAAGGCGCCCTCTATGTCCAGAGAAACCATCGTTGTCAGCTTTTTCTCTTGGAGTTTTGCTCTCACGTGGGATATCAAGTCATAGAGGGCGTCTTCCGTGCTGCGCTGTGGCATAAAGCCATACTGGCGGGGACTTATTCGAGGCGCCAGGTGCCAAACAAGCCTCCTAACCACCATCTTCTCGAGGATCTTGCCCATCACCGGTAGCAATCCAATTGGCCTGTAGGACTTGGGACTGGTGTAGTTGTCCTTGCCAGGCTTCCTCAGCACCACCACAGTGGCCTCTTTCCACAATGTGGGGAAGTGCGTCAATTGCCAGCACTTGTTGAATATGGCCAGGTGCAGTTCCGCGTCCCGCGATATCACTCGCTGGCAGATGTCGGCTGTGAAACCGTCCACTCCGGGTGCCTTCTTAGGGTTAAAGCTCCCCGTCGCAAATTTGAGCTCCTCCGTCGTAAACTCTGGGTCATGGATCTCATCATGACACCAGTCGTTTGTTCGGTCTGCAAGAGCTCTGGTCCGACGATGGTCTGGAGTATCCTCCTCTTCTGCATCCTCCGGGTAGAAAGTTTCTGCCAGTAATCTCGCAGAGCCTTCCTGCCCTGCTTCCTTTCCGTTCCACACCAGTGGCAGATCTTCTTGGCGTTTTGTAGTATTCTTTATGACCCTATATATCCCCTCCCAAACCCCTTCCCTGTTTTGTCTCTCACAGAATCCCTTCCAACTTTCCGTAGTGCGTTTTTTGACCTCTAATTCATACCTTTCTTTCTCTTTCAGGTACGACGCGACCACACCTTCTCTACGCGACGGAGCGGCACATCGGATTCTTCTCTTCCTGGTGGCGACATCGTGCTTCATGGCTTCAAGTTCTTTGGACCACCACGGCAAAGTGAGTGTATTAATTTCTTTTTTCTGGGGTATTGCTTCGTTGCATGCCGTTGTTATCGTTTCTGTAACTTTTTCAATTAAGTTGTCTAAATTTTCTTTACTGTTAATTTTATCTACCTGTACTTTATTAATATCGTATTCTATTTTTAATTGGTCCATTTTTTCAAAAAACAGTTCCCAATTAGCTTTTTTTGTATTGTATTTTCGAGTAGTTCTTCTAATTTGTATGCCTTTACCTTTTTTAAGTTTAATTTTCATGATTATGCCGTTATGGTCCGAACTCGTTACGTCTTCGGCCACCGTCCATTCCTCCACCAGGTCGAGGAGGTCCTCTGTGCATAGAGTTACGTCAACGTGGCTCGTAATCCTACGTCCACCTCTGATGGTGTCGAAGGTGGGCTTGTTTCCACAATTGAGTACATGGAGACTCAGCTCTCCGATCATTCCTAAGAGATCTTCACCTCTATCGTCGATGGCGTTACTGCCCCACCACGCACTTTTGGCGTTGGCATCCCCTCCAATAATGGCTTTCCTGGGCTCTAGCTCTTTCATCATGGCTGTTAAGTGGTCCAAGTATGGCCCAATGGGTTGGTCCGGCTCAAAGTAGTACGAGACGGCGAGAATGTCCCACGCGCTTGTTCGTAGCTTCACCACCACGATATTGTTGGTGGTGAATTTTGGGCACTGCTCGACGTCGATGTCCTTGTTGTACACGACTATCGCAGCCTTTACAGTGCCTTCGCCGTTGTTCGAATTTTGGAACACTCTAGCCCCCCCGTACGACTTCATTGCCTTAATGCTTCCAACATACGGCTCCTGGACCAGTGCGATGGCTATTTTGCGCTTCGCTGCCTCAAGCATAAGCTCGTTTGTTGCCAGTTGTTTGCGTTGGAGGTTAGCCTGCGCCACGACGTACACCTGCTCGATCCCCGGGACAACCTTAGCAGTATGCTATTGCGGTTCGAGCTAATGCATCCCATTTCCTACGCACCGGGCATTCATTACTGTAGACCGTGTGGTCTGTACTCTCGTGCCTTTCTTTGAGACAGTTCCTACACGTCGGCCTTTCGCCCGTTGCCTGCCCGGTACATTCAGCCTTGTGATGAGGCCCACCGCAAAAGTTGCACAGGTCCACAGGCTCCGTACACAGCTTTCGGCCGTGCCCATACGCCAAACACTTTGTGCATTGTATGAGCGGTGTCTGGTCTTGCACTCTGACGCACTGCAAATCAATGTAAATTCTGCCAGCCGAGGTAAGTCTCTGCCATAGCTTCGGTGTCACCTGTAGGACGACGTGGCTCTCAAGCGAGTTCCGTGCCCTTCTTCGGTACTTCACAGTGGCAGTCGCTTCCTCAGCTGTCAGATCCTCCAGCAGACGGGCGTTCTGGGCCTTTATGGCAGTCAAGATGTCCTCGTCGCTATTATAGGACAAGAGGTCCCTGATTATAACGAGTGGGTTACGGTTTTTAGCTTCTTCCACTTTCAGGTTTTTATCCTTCTTGAGTTCAGCTGTTGTTCTTGTCATCTCTTCTTTGCTATTGAAGCTCAGGATAACCCTCTTGTCCTTGACTTTTCGGACCCTCTCGATCTGCAGGCCACTCTTCTTCGCGTCCAGTACCTGCTTCACCCTCCCGACCACTTCCGCACTGGTGTCCATTGTGACGTCGGACGACACAATGACGGAGTGCTTCGGCTTTAGACCCCAGGTGTTTTGGGGTGCGGTCAGGGCTTCCGCATAAGTAGGAGCTCTCCCTTTGATTTCGGAGACCATTCTTCCCATTTCTTGGGTGGTCTCTTCGAGAGCTCGAATCTCCTTTAAGATTTCTCCATCGCTGTGTCGTTCTCTGTCAGTTGTCTCTTGGGCCTCTTTCTGTTCCTGCACTGCCACCTGCAACTGCTTGATCATTTGGTTGCCCTCCGTCACTATCCGAGTTTGCTCTTCTAGTGCGGAGCGCAACCAAGTGATATTGTCCAATTCGTCCACTTGTTTCTTTTCCTTCTGACCCTCACCACCATTCCGTTGACTCCGACCACTGTCATTTTGTTCATCTGCCACTTTTATTAATTGGAACATTCGGTCTAGTGCCGCTACAGCCGTATTCTTTAGTTCCAGTTTGGTGTTTTTTGAGTTATTAAGGCTGAGTTTGGCCTTATGCAGGCAAGCTCTCGCCTCCGCTGTGATGCTGGGGTAACAGGTCCCGGTCTGCTTTACTGGTGTTAAATCGCTTGCCGGGACGCGACTCGTCTCTTGATGGCCGGTAGTATCTCGAGATGTACTCGGTGAGGCATCACTCTTAGGGTTGGCCGGAGACTTGACCTGGATCTTGGCTTTGCCGGCCTCCCAGTCCCCAATGCTTCGTCTCACAGAGGGAAGCGAGGGTTCGGTCTTTTCTGCTGAGCGCGGCGAGCCTTTTGAACCCGACGAGCCCGCACCTGCCTTGGCTGGAGTACGAAACATGGCACTAGAGCGAGTGAATGTCAAGTTCATATGTCGGTCAGAGGAGACGGTTCTAGACTTCGTATCCCTGTAAAGGGGGGATAGTCAAAAGAAAAACTAAATATAGTATACACGAAACAATACGATTCTTCGTATACACTAAATGTCAAAGATCCCTGACGAGGAGGGATTAAAAGTTATGTTAATATAAATCGTAGATTTATTAAAAATGTCCTGTAGCCGTTATTTTGGCGCTGGATGAGCACCAAAACAAGGTTACGTGTCGTAAGGAGTCAAACAATTTGATACGACGTCAATCCCAAAACAAAAATTTTCTGACAAAATTCCTGTCTTCTCTTCCTATATAGAGGTCGGCGAAAACCGGGAGGGTGGGTGGGCAAATTTTTGGATTTCTCTGCGAGCTAGACGGGCGTGCGAGGTGTCCAGAGACGCGTCTCGTCGCGAGCAAGCCCACAGGAACGTTTTCGGAATTACTTCGGGAAGAAAAAATTTGAAAGGTGGTCAATAAATGTGTTTTTTGATGGAAAATCGAAGTTTTCAGCGACCCGGAGGGGTTTCGATTCGCGCGCAGCGCCGGGAAACCTAGGTTAGTGTGGCGAGAACTCGATTCCTCAATAATGATCGGAATCTAATGATGGGATTGAAAGTTATAGACTTTTGTATGAGATTTGTATGGAAAATTTTAGAAAATGAAAATTTTTGATGTTTCCGTCAAGCTAGACGTGCGTGCGAGGTGTCCAGAAACACGTAATTTCGCGAGCTAGCCCACAGGAACGTTTCCAGCACTACTTTGGGAACAAAATTTTGCAGGGTGGTCAAAAAACCACTTTTTTTGAGTTTTTACAGGAAAACCAAGTTTTCAGCGACCTGGATGGATTTCGATTCGCGCGCAGCGCCGGGAAACCTAGGTAAGTATGGCGAGAACCTGATTCCTGAAAAGAACGGGAATCTAATGACAAATTTGGAAGTTATTGAATTCTGAAGGTGTAAAGTCAAAAGTACAGGAACCCCTTAAGGGAAGTCAAAAATTTTTTGTCAGTTGGCAAGCAGACGCCTAAAAATAATGTTCACGCGCGAAAACCGCTTCAAAAACGCAATACAGAGCTCGAAGATATCGCGATTTGTGTTTCGACGATGCTTGCTTAGGTGGTTTTGGCTATATGTACCTATGTATAGATATAACCTAGTTTTAAGATTTTGATGTTCCAGAGGAGCTACGGGCACGTGTGAGGTGTCTGGGAACGCGTCTCGTCGCGAGCAAGCCCACGGGAACGTTTTCAGAAGTACGTTGGGAAGAAAATTTTTGAAAAGCGGCCAAAAAACCAGTTTTTTGATGGAAAATGAGAAAATTTTTGGATTTCTCTGCGAGCTAGACGGGCGTGCGAGGTGTCCAGAGACGCGTCTCGTCGCGAGCAAGCCCACAGGAACGTTTTCGGAATTACTTCGGGAAGAAAAAATTTGAAAGGTGGTCAATAAATGTGTTTTTTGATGGAAAATCGAAGTTTTCAGCGACCCGGAGGGGTTTCGATTCGCGCGCAGCGCCGGGAAACCTAGGTTAGTGTGGCGAGAACTCGATTCCTCAATAATGATCGGAATCTAATGATGGGATTGAAAGTTATAGACTTTTGTATGAGATTTGTATGGAAAATTTTAGAAAATGAAAATTTTTGATGTTTCCGTCAAGCTAGACGTGCGTGCGAGGTGTCCAGAAACACGATATTTCGCGAGCTAGCCCACAGGAACGTTTCCAGCACTACTTTGGGAACAAAATTTTGCAGGGTGGTCAAAAAACCACTTTTTTTGAGTTTTTACAGGAAAACCAAGTTTTCAGCGACCTGGATGGATTTCGATTCGCGCGCAGCGCCGGGAAACCTAGGTAAGTATGGCGAGAACCTGATTCCTGAAAAGAACGGGAATCTAATGACAAATTTGGAAGTTATTGAATTCTGAAGGTGTAAAGTCAAAAGTACAGGAACCCCTTAAGGGAAGTCAAAAATTTTTTGTCAGTTGGCAAGCAGACGCCTAAAAATAATGTTCACGCGCGAAAACCGCTTCAAAAACGCAATACAGAGCTCGAAGATATCGCGATTTGTGTTTCGACGATGCTTGCTTAGGTGGTTTTGGCTATATGTACCTATGTATAGATATAACCTAGTTTTAAGATTTTGATGTTCCAGAGGAGCTACGGGCACGTGTGAGGTGTCTGGGAACGCGTCTCGTCGCGAGCAAGCCCACGGGAACGTTTTCAGAAGTACGTTGGGAAGAAAATTTTTGAAAAGCGGCCAAAAAACCAGTTTTTTGATGGAAAATGAGAAAATTTTTGGATTTCTCTGCGAGCTAGACGGGCGTGCGAGGTGTCCAGAGACGCGTCTCGTCGCGAGCAAGCCCACAGGAACGTTTTCGGAATTACTTCGGGAAGAAAAAATTTGAAAGGTGGTCAATAAATGTGTTTTTTGATGGAAAATCGAAGTTTTCAGCGACCCGGAGGGGTTTCGATTCGCGCGCAGCGCCGGGAAACCTAGGTTAGTGTGGCGAGAACTCGATTCCTCAATAATGATCGGAATCTAATGATGGGATTGAAAGTTATAGACTTTTGTATGAGATTTGTATGGAAAATTTTAGAAAATGAAAATTTTTGATGTTTCCGTCAAGCTAGACGTGCGTGCGAGGTGTCCAGAAACACGTAATTTCGCGAGCTAGCCCACAGGAACGTTTCCAGCACTACTTTGGGAACAAAATTTTGCAGGGTGGTCAAAAAACCACTTTTTTTGAGTTTTTACAGGAAAACCAAGTTTTCAGCGACCTGGATGGATTTCGATTCGCGCGCAGCGCCGGGAAACCTAGGTAAGTATGGCGAGAACCTGATTCCTGAAAAGAACGGGAATCTAATGACAAATTTGGAAGTTATTGAATTCTGAAGGTGTAAAGTCAAAAGTACAGGAACCCCTTAAGGGAAGTCAAAAATTTTTTGTCAGTTGGCAAGCAGACGCCTAAAAATAATGTTCACGCGCGAAAACCGCTTCAAAAACGCAATACAGAGCTCGAAGATATCGCGATTTGTGTTTCGACGATGCTTGCTTAGGTGGTTTTGGCTATATGTACCTATGTATAGATATAACCTAGTTTTAAGATTTTGATGTTCCAGAGGAGCTACGGGCACGTGTGAGGTGTCTGGGAACGCGTCTCGTCGCGAGCAAGCCCACGGGAACGTTTTCAGAAGTACGTTGGGAAGAAAATTTTTGAAAAGCGGCCAAAAAACCAGTTTTTTGATGGAAAATGAGAAAATTTTTGGATTTCTCTGCGAGCTAGACGGGCGTGCGAGGTGTCCAGAGACGCGTCTCGTCGCGAGCAAGCCCACAGGAACGTTTTCGGAATTACTTCGGGAAGAAAAAATTTGAAAGGTGGTCAATAAATGTGTTTTTTGATGGAAAATCGAAGTTTTCAGCGACCCGGAGGGGTTTCGATTCGCGCGCAGCGCCGGGAAACCTAGGTTAGTGTGGCGAGAACTCGATTCCTCAATAATGATCGGAATCTAATGATGGGATTGAAAGTTATAGACTTTTGTATGAGATTTGTATGGAAAATTTTAGAAAATGAAAATTTTTGATGTTTCCGTCAAGCTAGACGTGCGTGCGAGGTGTCCAGAAACACGTAATTTCGCGAGCTAGCCCACAGGAACGTTTCCAGCACTACTTTGGGAACAAAATTTTGCAGGGTGGTCAAAAAACCACTTTTTTTGAGTTTTTACAGGAAAACCAAGTTTTCAGCGACCTGGATGGATTTCGATTCGCGCGCAGCGCCGGGAAACCTAGGTAAGTATGGCGAGAACCTGATTCCTGAAAAGAACGGGAATCTAATGACAAATTTGGAAGTTATTGAATTCTGAAGGTGTAAAGTCAAAAGTACAGGAACCCCTTAAGGGAAGTCAAAAATTTTTTGTCAGTTGGCAAGCAGACGCCTAAAAATAATGTTCACGCGCGAAAACCGCTTCAAAAACGCAATACAGAGCTCGAAGATATCGCGATTTGTGTTTCGACGATGCTTGCTTAGGTGGTTTTGGCTATATGTACCTATGTATAGATATAACCTAGTTTTAAGATTTTGATGTTCCAGAGGAGCTACGGGCACGTGTGAGGTGTCTGGGAACGCGTCTCGTCGCGAGCAAGCCCACGGGAACGTTTTCAGAAGTACGTTGGGAAGAAAATTTTTGAAAAGCGGCCAAAAAACCAGTTTTTTGATGGAAAATGAGAAAATTTTTGGATTTCTCTGCGAGCTAGACGGGCGTGCGAGGTGTCCAGAGACGCGTCTCGTCGCGAGCAAGCCCACAGGAACGTTTTCGGAATTACTTCGGGAAGAAAAAATTTGAAAGGTGGTCAATAAATGTGTTTTTTGATGGAAAATCGAAGTTTTCAGCGACCCGGAGGGGTTTCGATTCGCGCGCAGCGCCGGGAAACCTAGGTTAGTGTGGCGAGAACTCGATTCCTCAATAATGATCGGAATCTAATGATGGGATTGAAAGTTATAGACTTTTGTATGAGATTTGTATGGAAAATTTTAGAAAATGAAAATTTTTGATGTTTCCGTCAAGCTAGACGTGCGTGCGAGGTGTCCAGAAACACGTAATTTCGCGAGCTAGCCCACAGGAACGTTTCCAGCACTACTTTGGGAACAAAATTTTGCAGGGTGGTCAAAAAACCACTTTTTTTGAGTTTTTACAGGAAAACCAAGTTTTCAGCGACCTGGATGGATTTCGATTCGCGCGCAGCGCCGGGAAACCTAGGTAAGTATGGCGAGAACCTGATTCCTGAAAAGAACGGGAATCTAATGACAAATTTGGAAGTTATTGAATTCTGAAGGTGTAAAGTCAAAAGTACAGGAACCCCTTAAGGGAAGTCAAAAATTTTTTGTCAGTTGGCAAGCAGACGCCTAAAAATAATGTTCACGCGCGAAAACCGCTTCAAAAACGCAATACAGAGCTCGAAGATATCGCGATTTGTGTTTCGACGATGCTTGCTTAGGTGGTTTTGGCTATATGTACCTATGTATAGATATAACCTAGTTTTAAGATTTTGATGTTCCAGAGGAGCTACGGGCACGTGTGAGGTGTCTGGGAACGCGTCTCGTCGCGAGCAAGCCCACGGGAACGTTTTCAGAAGTACGTTGGGAAGAAAATTTTTGAAAAGCGGCCAAAAAACCAGTTTTTTGATGGAAAATGAGAAAATTTTTGGATTTCTCTGCGAGCTAGACGGGCGTGCGAGGTGTCCAGAGACGCGTCTCGTCGCGAGCAAGCCCACAGGAACGTTTTCGGAATTACTTCGGGAAGAAAAAATTTGAAAGGTGGTCAATAAATGTGTTTTTTGATGGAAAATCGAAGTTTTCAGCGACCCGGAGGGGTTTCGATTCGCGCGCAGCGCCGGGAAACCTAGGTTAGTGTGGCGAGAACTCGATTCCTCAATAATGATCGGAATCTAATGATGGGATTGAAAGTTATAGACTTTTGTATGAGATTTGTATGGAAAATTTTAGAAAATGAAAATTTTTGATGTTTCCGTCAAGCTAGACGTGCGTGCGAGGTGTCCAGAAACACGTAATTTCGCGAGCTAGCCCACAGGAACGTTTCCAGCACTACTTTGGGAACAAAATTTTGCAGGGTGGTCAAAAAACCACTTTTTTTGAGTTTTTACAGGAAAACCAAGTTTTCAGCGACCTGGATGGATTTCGATTCGCGCGCAGCGCCGGGAAACCTAGGTAAGTATGGCGAGAACCTGATTCCTGAAAAGAACGGGAATCTAATGACAAATTTGGAAGTTATTGAATTCTGAAGGTGTAAAGTCAAAAGTACAGGAACCCCTTAAGGGAAGTCAAAAATTTTTTGTCAGTTGGCAAGCAGACGCCTAAAAATAATGTTCACGCGCGAAAACCGCTTCAAAAACGCAATACAGAGCTCGAAGATATCGCGATTTGTGTTTCGACGATGCTTGCTTAGGTGGTTTTGGCTATATGTACCTATGTATAGATATAACCTAGTTTTAAGATTTTGATGTTCCAGAGGAGCTACGGGCACGTGTGAGGTGTCTGGGAACGCGTCTCGTCGCGAGCAAGCCCACGGGAACGTTTTCAGAAGTACGTTGGGAAGAAAATTTTTGAAAAGCGGCCAAAAAACCAGTTTTTTGATGGAAAATGAGAAAATTTTTGGATTTCTCTGCGAGCTAGACGGGCGTGCGAGGTGTCCAGAGACGCGTCTCGTCGCGAGCAAGCCCACAGGAACGTTTTCGGAATTACTTCGGGAAGAAAAAATTTGAAAGGTGGTCAATAAATGTGTTTTTTGATGGAAAATCGAAGTTTTCAGCGACCCGGAGGGGTTTCGATTCGCGCGCAGCGCCGGGAAACCTAGGTTAGTGTGGCGAGAACTCGATTCCTCAATAATGATCGGAATCTAATGATGGGATTGAAAGTTATAGACTTTTGTATGAGATTTGTATGGAAAATTTTAGAAAATGAAAATTTTTGATGTTTCCGTCAAGCTAGACGTGCGTGCGAGGTGTCCAGAAACACGTAATTTCGCGAGCTAGCCCACAGGAACGTTTCCAGCACTACTTTGGGAACAAAATTTTGCAGGGTGGTCAAAAAACCACTTTTTTTGAGTTTTTACAGGAAAACCAAGTTTTCAGCGACCTGGATGGATTTCGATTCGCGCGCAGCGCCGGGAAACCTAGGTAAGTATGGCGAGAACCTGATTCCTGAAAAGAACGGGAATCTAATGACAAATTTGGAAGTTATTGAATTCTGAAGGTGTAAAGTCAAAAGTACAGGAACCCCTTAAGGGAAGTCAAAAATTTTTTGTCAGTTGGCAAGCAGACGCCTAAAAATAATGTTCACGCGCGAAAACCGCTTCAAAAACGCAATACAGAGCTCGAAGATATCGCGATTTGTGTTTCGACGATGCTTGCTTAGGTGGTTTTGGCTATATGTACCTATGTATAGATATAACCTAGTTTTAAGATTTTGATGTTCCAGAGGAGCTACGGGCACGTGTGAGGTGTCTGGGAACGCGTCTCGTCGCGAGCAAGCCCACGGGAACGTTTTCAGAAGTACGTTGGGAAGAAAATTTTTGAAAAGCGGCCAAAAAACCAGTTTTTTGATGGAAAATGAGAAAATTTTTGGATTTCTCTGCGAGCTAGACGGGCGTGCGAGGTGTCCAGAGACGCGTCTCGTCGCGAGCAAGCCCACAGGAACGTTTTCGGAATTACTTCGGGAAGAAAAAATTTGAAAGGTGGTCAATAAATGTGTTTTTTGATGGAAAATCGAAGTTTTCAGCGACCCGGAGGGGTTTCGATTCGCGCGCAGCGCCGGGAAACCTAGGTTAGTGTGGCGAGAACTCGATTCCTCAATAATGATCGGAATCTAATGATGGGATTGAAAGTTATAGACTTTTGTATGAGATTTGTATGGAAAATTTTAGAAAATGAAAATTTTTGATGTTTCCGTCAAGCTAGACGTGCGTGCGAGGTGTCCAGAAACACGTAATTTCGCGAGCTAGCCCACAGGAACGTTTCCAGCACTACTTTGGGAACAAAATTTTGCAGGGTGGTCAAAAAACCACTTTTTTTGAGTTTTTACAGGAAAACCAAGTTTTCAGCGACCTGGATGGATTTCGATTCGCGCGCAGCGCCGGGAAACCTAGGTAAGTATGGCGAGAACCTGATTCCTGAAAAGAACGGGAATCTAATGACAAATTTGGAAGTTATTGAATTCTGAAGGTGTAAAGTCAAAAGTACAGGAACCCCTTAAGGGAAGTCAAAAATTTTTTGTCAGTTGGCAAGCAGACGCCTAAAAATAATGTTCACGCGCGAAAACCGCTTCAAAAACGCAATACAGAGCTCGAAGATATCGCGATTTGTGTTTCGACGATGCTTGCTTAGGTGGTTTTGGCTATATGTACCTATGTATAGATATAACCTAGTTTTAAGATTTTGATGTTCCAGAGGAGCTACGGGCACGTGTGAGGTGTCTGGGAACGCGTCTCGTCGCGAGCAAGCCCACGGGAACGTTTTCAGAAGTACGTTGGGAAGAAAATTTTTGAAAAGCGGCCAAAAAACCAGTTTTTTGATGGAAAATGAGAAAATTTTTGGATTTCTCTGCGAGCTAGACGGGCGTGCGAGGTGTCCAGAGACGCGTCTCGTCGCGAGCAAGCCCACAGGAACGTTTTCGGAATTACTTCGGGAAGAAAAAATTTGAAAGGTGGTCAATAAATGTGTTTTTTGATGGAAAATCGAAGTTTTCAGCGACCCGGAGGGGTTTCGATTCGCGCGCAGCGCCGGGAAACCTAGGTTAGTGTGGCGAGAACTCGATTCCTCAATAATGATCGGAATCTAATGATGGGATTGAAAGTTATAGACTTTTGTATGAGATTTGTATGGAAAATTTTAGAAAATGAAAATTTTTGATGTTTCCGTCAAGCTAGACGTGCGTGCGAGGTGTCCAGAAACACGTAATTTCGCGAGCTAGCCCACAGGAACGTTTCCAGCACTACTTTGGGAACAAAATTTTGCAGGGTGGTCAAAAAACCACTTTTTTTGAGTTTTTACAGGAAAACCAAGTTTTCAGCGACCTGGATGGATTTCGATTCGCGCGCAGCGCCGGGAAACCTAGGTAAGTATGGCGAGAACCTGATTCCTGAAAAGAACGGGAATCTAATGACAAATTTGGAAGTTATTGAATTCTGAAGGTGTAAAGTCAAAAGTACAGGAACCCCTTAAGGGAAGTCAAAAATTTTTTGTCAGTTGGCAAGCAGACGCCTAAAAATAATGTTCACGCGCGAAAACCGCTTCAAAAACGCAATACAGAGCTCGAAGATATCGCGATTTGTGTTTCGACGATGCTTGCTTAGGTGGTTTTGGCTATATGTACCTATGTATAGATATAACCTAGTTTTAAGATTTTGATGTTCCAGAGGAGCTACGGGCACGTGTGAGGTGTCTGGGAACGCGTCTCGTCGCGAGCAAGCCCACGGGAACGTTTTCAGAAGTACGTTGGGAAGAAAATTTTTGAAAAGCGGCCAAAAAACCAGTTTTTTGATGGAAAATGAGAAAATTTTTGGATTTCTCTGCGAGCTAGACGGGCGTGCGAGGTGTCCAGAGACGCGTCTCGTCGCGAGCAAGCCCACAGGAACGTTTTCGGAATTACTTCGGGAAGAAAAAATTTGAAAGGTGGTCAATAAATGTGTTTTTTGATGGAAAATCGAAGTTTTCAGCGACCCGGAGGGGTTTCGATTCGCGCGCAGCGCCGGGAAACCTAGGTTAGTGTGGCGAGAACTCGATTCCTCAATAATGATCGGAATCTAATGATGGGATTGAAAGTTATAGACTTTTGTATGAGATTTGTATGGAAAATTTTAGAAAATGAAAATTTTTGATGTTTCCGTCAAGCTAGACGTGCGTGCGAGGTGTCCAGAAACACGTAATTTCGCGAGCTAGCCCACAGGAACGTTTCCAGCACTACTTTGGGAACAAAATTTTGCAGGGTGGTCAAAAAACCACTTTTTTTGAGTTTTTACAGGAAAACCAAGTTTTCAGCGACCTGGATGGATTTCGATTCGCGCGCAGCGCCGGGAAACCTAGGTAAGTATGGCGAGAACCTGATTCCTGAAAAGAACGGGAATCTAATGACAAATTTGGAAGTTATTGAATTCTGAAGGTGTAAAGTCAAAAGTACAGGAACCCCTTAAGGGAAGTCAAAAATTTTTTGTCAGTTGGCAAGCAGACGCCTAAAAATAATGTTCACGCGCGAAAACCGCTTCAAAAACGCAATACAGAGCTCGAAGATATCGCGATTTGTGTTTCGACGATGCTTGCTTAGGTGGTTTTGGCTATATGTACCTATGTATAGATATAACCTAGTTTTAAGATTTTGATGTTCCAGAGGAGCTACGGGCACGTGTGAGGTGTCTGGGAACGCGTCTCGTCGCGAGCAAGCCCACGGGAACGTTTTCAGAAGTACGTTGGGAAGAAAATTTTTGAAAAGCGGCCAAAAAACCAGTTTTTTGATGGAAAATGAGAAAATTTTTGGATTTCTCTGCGAGCTAGACGGGCGTGCGAGGTGTCCAGAGACGCGTCTCGTCGCGAGCAAGCCCACAGGAACGTTTTCGGAATTACTTCGGGAAGAAAAAATTTGAAAGGTGGTCAATAAATGTGTTTTTTGATGGAAAATCGAAGTTTTCAGCGACCCGGAGGGGTTTCGATTCGCGCGCAGCGCCGGGAAACCTAGGTTAGTGTGGCGAGAACTCGATTCCTCAATAATGATCGGAATCTAATGATGGGATTGAAAGTTATAGACTTTTGTATGAGATTTGTATGGAAAATTTTAGAAAATGAAAATTTTTGATGTTTCCGTCAAGCTAGACGTGCGTGCGAGGTGTCCAGAAACACGTAATTTCGCGAGCTAGCCCACAGGAACGTTTCCAGCACTACTTTGGGAACAAAATTTTGCAGGGTGGTCAAAAAACCACTTTTTTTGAGTTTTTACAGGAAAACCAAGTTTTCAGCGACCTGGATGGATTTCGATTCGCGCGCAGCGCCGGGAAACCTAGGTAAGTATGGCGAGAACCTGATTCCTGAAAAGAACGGGAATCTAATGACAAATTTGGAAGTTATTGAATTCTGAAGGTGTAAAGTCAAAAGTACAGGAACCCCTTAAGGGAAGTCAAAAATTTTTTGTCAGTTGGCAAGCAGACGCCTAAAAATAATGTTCACGCGCGAAAACCGCTTCAAAAACGCAATACAGAGCTCGAAGATATCGCGATTTGTGTTTCGACGATGCTTGCTTAGGTGGTTTTGGCTATATGTACCTATGTATAGATATAACCTAGTTTTAAGATTTTGATGTTCCAGAGGAGCTACGGGCACGTGTGAGGTGTCTGGGAACGCGTCTCGTCGCGAGCAAGCCCACGGGAACGTTTTCAGAAGTACGTTGGGAAGAAAATTTTTGAAAAGCGGCCAAAAAACCAGTTTTTTGATGGAAAATGAGAAAATTTTTGGATTTCTCTGCGAGCTAGACGGGCGTGCGAGGTGTCCAGAGACGCGTCTCGTCGCGAGCAAGCCCACAGGAACGTTTTCGGAATTACTTCGGGAAGAAAAAATTTGAAAGGTGGTCAATAAATGTGTTTTTTGATGGAAAATCGAAGTTTTCAGCGACCCGGAGGGGTTTCGATTCGCGCGCAGCGCCGGGAAACCTAGGTTAGTGTGGCGAGAACTCGATTCCTCAATAATGATCGGAATCTAATGATGGGATTGAAAGTTATAGACTTTTGTATGAGATTTGTATGGAAAATTTTAGAAAATGAAAATTTTTGATGTTTCCGTCAAGCTAGACGTGCGTGCGAGGTGTCCAGAAACACGTAATTTCGCGAGCTAGCCCACAGGAACGTTTCCAGCACTACTTTGGGAACAAAATTTTGCAGGGTGGTCAAAAAACCACTTTTTTTGAGTTTTTACAGGAAAACCAAGTTTTCAGCGACCTGGATGGATTTCGATTCGCGCGCAGCGCCGGGAAACCTAGGTAAGTATGGCGAGAACCTGATTCCTGAAAAGAACGGGAATCTAATGACAAATTTGGAAGTTATTGAATTCTGAAGGTGTAAAGTCAAAAGTACAGGAACCCCTTAAGGGAAGTCAAAAATTTTTTGTCAGTTGGCAAGCAGACGCCTAAAAATAATGTTCACGCGCGAAAACCGCTTCAAAAACGCAATACAGAGCTCGAAGATATCGCGATTTGTGTTTCGACGATGCTTGCTTAGGTGGTTTTGGCTATATGTACCTATGTATAGATATAACCTAGTTTTAAGATTTTGATGTTCCAGAGGAGCTACGGGCACGTGTGAGGTGTCTGGGAACGCGTCTCGTCGCGAGCAAGCCCACGGGAACGTTTTCAGAAGTACGTTGGGAAGAAAATTTTTGAAAAGCGGCCAAAAAACCAGTTTTTTGATGGAAAATGAGAAAATTTTTGGATTTCTCTGCGAGCTAGACGGGCGTGCGAGGTGTCCAGAGACGCGTCTCGTCGCGAGCAAGCCCACAGGAACGTTTTCGGAATTACTTCGGGAAGAAAAAATTTGAAAGGTGGTCAATAAATGTGTTTTTTGATGGAAAATCGAAGTTTTCAGCGACCCGGAGGGGTTTCGATTCGCGCGCAGCGCCGGGAAACCTAGGTTAGTGTGGCGAGAACTCGATTCCTCAATAATGATCGGAATCTAATGATGGGATTGAAAGTTATAGACTTTTGTATGAGATTTGTATGGAAAATTTTAGAAAATGAAAATTTTTGATGTTTCCGTCAAGCTAGACGTGCGTGCGAGGTGTCCAGAAACACGTAATTTCGCGAGCTAGCCCACAGGAACGTTTCCAGCACTACTTTGGGAACAAAATTTTGCAGGGTGGTCAAAAAACCACTTTTTTTGAGTTTTTACAGGAAAACCAAGTTTTCAGCGACCTGGATGGATTTCGATTCGCGCGCAGCGCCGGGAAACCTAGGTAAGTATGGCGAGAACCTGATTCCTGAAAAGAACGGGAATCTAATGACAAATTTGGAAGTTATTGAATTCTGAAGGTGTAAAGTCAAAAGTACAGGAACCCCTTAAGGGAAGTCAAAAATTTTTTGTCAGTTGGCAAGCAGACGCCTAAAAATAATGTTCACGCGCGAAAACCGCTTCAAAAACGCAATACAGAGCTCGAAGATATCGCGATTTGTGTTTCGACGATGCTTGCTTAGGTGGTTTTGGCTATATGTACCTATGTATAGATATAACCTAGTTTTAAGATTTTGATGTTCCAGAGGAGCTACGGGCACGTGTGAGGTGTCTGGGAACGCGTCTCGTCGCGAGCAAGCCCACGGGAACGTTTTCAGAAGTACGTTGGGAAGAAAATTTTTGAAAAGCGGCCAAAAAACCAGTTTTTTGATGGAAAATGAGAAAATTTTTGGATTTCTCTGCGAGCTAGACGGGCGTGCGAGGTGTCCAGAGACGCGTCTCGTCGCGAGCAAGCCCACAGGAACGTTTTCGGAATTACTTCGGGAAGAAAAAATTTGAAAGGTGGTCAATAAATGTGTTTTTTGATGGAAAATCGAAGTTTTCAGCGACCCGGAGGGGTTTCGATTCGCGCGCAGCGCCGGGAAACCTAGGTTAGTGTGGCGAGAACTCGATTCCTCAATAATGATCGGAATCTAATGATGGGATTGAAAGTTATAGACTTTTGTATGAGATTTGTATGGAAAATTTTAGAAAATGAAAATTTTTGATGTTTCCGTCAAGCTAGACGTGCGTGCGAGGTGTCCAGAAACACGTAATTTCGCGAGCTAGCCCACAGGAACGTTTCCAGCACTACTTTGGGAACAAAATTTTGCAGGGTGGTCAAAAAACCACTTTTTTTGAGTTTTTACAGGAAAACCAAGTTTTCAGCGACCTGGATGGATTTCGATTCGCGCGCAGCGCCGGGAAACCTAGGTAAGTATGGCGAGAACCTGATTCCTGAAAAGAACGGGAATCTAATGACAAATTTGGAAGTTATTGAATTCTGAAGGTGTAAAGTCAAAAGTACAGGAACCCCTTAAGGGAAGTCAAAAATTTTTTGTCAGTTGGCAAGCAGACGCCTAAAAATAATGTTCACGCGCGAAAACCGCTTCAAAAACGCAATACAGAGCTCGAAGATATCGCGATTTGTGTTTCGACGATGCTTGCTTAGGTGGTTTTGGCTATATGTACCTATGTATAGATATAACCTAGTTTTAAGATTTTGATGTTCCAGAGGAGCTACGGGCACGTGTGAGGTGTCTGGGAACGCGTCTCGTCGCGAGCAAGCCCACGGGAACGTTTTCAGAAGTACGTTGGGAAGAAAATTTTTGAAAAGCGGCCAAAAAACCAGTTTTTTGATGGAAAATGAGAAAATTTTTGGATTTCTCTGCGAGCTAGACGGGCGTGCGAGGTGTCCAGAGACGCGTCTCGTCGCGAGCAAGCCCACAGGAACGTTTTCGGAATTACTTCGGGAAGAAAAAATTTGAAAGGTGGTCAATAAATGTGTTTTTTGATGGAAAATCGAAGTTTTCAGCGACCCGGAGGGGTTTCGATTCGCGCGCAGCGCCGGGAAACCTAGGTTAGTGTGGCGAGAACTCGATTCCTCAATAATGATCGGAATCTAATGATGGGATTGAAAGTTATAGACTTTTGTATGAGATTTGTATGGAAAATTTTAGAAAATGAAAATTTTTGATGTTTCCGTCAAGCTAGACGTGCGTGCGAGGTGTCCAGAAACACGTAATTTCGCGAGCTAGCCCACAGGAACGTTTCCAGCACTACTTTGGGAACAAAATTTTGCAGGGTGGTCAAAAAACCACTTTTTTTGAGTTTTTACAGGAAAACCAAGTTTTCAGCGACCTGGATGGATTTCGATTCGCGCGCAGCGCCGGGAAACCTAGGTAAGTATGGCGAGAACCTGATTCCTGAAAAGAACGGGAATCTAATGACAAATTTGGAAGTTATTGAATTCTGAAGGTGTAAAGTCAAAAGTACAGGAACCCCTTAAGGGAAGTCAAAAATTTTTTGTCAGTTGGCAAGCAGACGCCTAAAAATAATGTTCACGCGCGAAAACCGCTTCAAAAACGCAATACAGAGCTCGAAGATATCGCGATTTGTGTTTCGACGATGCTTGCTTAGGTGGTTTTGGCTATATGTACCTATGTATAGATATAACCTAGTTTTAAGATTTTGATGTTCCAGAGGAGCTACGGGCACGTGTGAGGTGTCTGGGAACGCGTCTCGTCGCGAGCAAGCCCACGGGAACGTTTTCAGAAGTACGTTGGGAAGAAAATTTTTGAAAAGCGGCCAAAAAACCAGTTTTTTGATGGAAAATGAGAAAATTTTTGGATTTCTCTGCGAGCTAGACGGGCGTGCGAGGTGTCCAGAGACGCGTCTCGTCGCGAGCAAGCCCACAGGAACGTTTTCGGAATTACTTCGGGAAGAAAAAATTTGAAAGGTGGTCAATAAATGTGTTTTTTGATGGAAAATCGAAGTTTTCAGCGACCCGGAGGGGTTTCGATTCGCGCGCAGCGCCGGGAAACCTAGGTTAGTGTGGCGAGAACTCGATTCCTCAATAATGATCGGAATCTAATGATGGGATTGAAAGTTATAGACTTTTGTATGAGATTTGTATGGAAAATTTTAGAAAATGAAAATTTTTGATGTTTCCGTCAAGCTAGACGTGCGTGCGAGGTGTCCAGAAACACGATATTTCGCGAGCTAGCCCACAGGAACGTTTCCAGCACTACTTTGGGAACAAAATTTTGCAGGGTGGTCAAAAAACCACTTTTTTTGAGTTTTTACAGGAAAACCAAGTTTTCAGCGACCTGGATGGATTTCGATTCGCGCGCAGCGCCGGGAAACCTAGGTAAGTATGGCGAGAACCTGATTCCTGAAAAGAACGGGAATCTAATGACAAATTTGGAAGTTATTGAATTCTGAAGGTGTAAAGTCAAAAGTACAGGAACCCCTTAAGGGAAGTCAAAAATTTTTTGTCAGTTGGCAAGCAGACGCCTAAAAATAATGTTCACGCGCGAAAACCGCTTCAAAAACGCAATACAGAGCTCGAAGATATCGCGATTTGTGTTTCGACGATGCTTGCTTAGGTGGTTTTGGCTATATGTACCTATGTATAGATATAACCTAGTTTTAAGATTTTGATGTTCCAGAGGAGCTACGGGCACGTGTGAGGTGTCTGGGAACGCGTCTCGTCGCGAGCAAGCCCACGGGAACGTTTTCAGAAGTACGTTGGGAAGAAAATTTTTGAAAAGCGGCCAAAAAACCAGTTTTTTGATGGAAAATGAGAAAATTTTTGGATTTCTCTGCGAGCTAGACGGGCGTGCGAGGTGTCCAGAGACGCGTCTCGTCGCGAGCAAGCCCACAGGAACGTTTTCGGAATTACTTCGGGAAGAAAAAATTTGAAAGGTGGTCAATAAATGTGTTTTTTGATGGAAAATCGAAGTTTTCAGCGACCCGGAGGGGTTTCGATTCGCGCGCAGCGCCGGGAAACCTAGGTTAGTGTGGCGAGAACTCGATTCCTCAATAATGATCGGAATCTAATGATGGGATTGAAAGTTATAGACTTTTGTATGAGATTTGTATGGAAAATTTTAGAAAATGAAAATTTTTGATGTTTCCGTCAAGCTAGACGTGCGTGCGAGGTGTCCAGAAACACGTAATTTCGCGAGCTAGCCCACAGGAACGTTTCCAGCACTACTTTGGGAACAAAATTTTGCAGGGTGGTCAAAAAACCACTTTTTTTGAGTTTTTACAGGAAAACCAAGTTTTCAGCGACCTGGATGGATTTCGATTCGCGCGCAGCGCCGGGAAACCTAGGTAAGTATGGCGAGAACCTGATTCCTGAAAAGAACGGGAATCTAATGACAAATTTGGAAGTTATTGAATTCTGAAGGTGTAAAGTCAAAAGTACAGGAACCCCTTAAGGGAAGTCAAAAATTTATTGTCAGTTGGCAAGCAGACGCCTAAAAATAATGTTCACGCGCGAAAACCGCTTCAAAAACGCAATACAGAGCTCGAAGATATCGCGATTTGTGTTTCGACGATGCTTGCTTAGGTGGTTTTGGCTATATGTACCTATGTATAGATATAACCTAGTTTTAAGATTTTGATGTTCCAGAGGAGCTACGGGCACGTGTGAGGTGTCTGGGAACGCGTCTCGTCGCGAGCAAGCCCACGGGAACGTTTTCAGAAGTACGTTGGGAAGAAAATTTTTGAAAAGCGGCCAAAAAACCAGTTTTTTGATGGAAAATGAGAAAATTTTTGGATTTCTCTGCGAGCTAGACGGGCGTGCGAGGTGTCCAGAGACGCGTCTCGTCGCGAGCAAGCCCACAGGAACGTTTTCGGAATTACTTCGGGAAGAAAAAATTTGAAAGGTGGTCAATAAATGTGTTTTTTGATGGAAAATCGAAGTTTTCAGCGACCCGGAGGGGTTTCGATTCGCGCGCAGCGCCGGGAAACCTAGGTTAGTGTGGCGAGAACTCGATTCCTCAATAATGATCGGAATCTAATGATGGGATTGAAAGTTATAGACTTTTGTATGAGATTTGTATGGAAAATTTTAGAAAATGAAAATTTTTGATGTTTCCGTCAAGCTAGACGTGCGTGCGAGGTGTCCAGAAACACGTAATTTCGCGAGCTAGCCCACAGGAACGTTTCCAGCACTACTTTGGGAACAAAATTTTGCAGGGTGGTCAAAAAACCACTTTTTTTGAGTTTTTACAGGAAAACCAAGTTTTCAGCGACCTGGATGGATTTCGATTCGCGCGCAGCGCCGGGAAACCTAGGTAAGTATGGCGAGAACCTGATTCCTGAAAAGAACGGGAATCTAATGACAAATTTGGAAGTTATTGAATTCTGAAGGTGTAAAGTCAAAAGTACAGGAACCCCTTAAGGGAAGTCAAAAATTTTTTGTCAGTTGGCAAGCAGACGCCTAAAAATAATGTTCACGCGCGAAAACCGCTTCAAAAACGCAATACAGAGCTCGAAGATATCGCGATTTGTGTTTCGACGATGCTTGCTTAGGTGGTTTTGGCTATATGTACCTATGTATAGATATAACCTAGTTTTAAGATTTTGATGTTCCAGAGGAGCTACGGGCACGTGTGAGGTGTCTGGGAACGCGTCTCGTCGCGAGCAAGCCCACGGGAACGTTTTCAGAAGTACGTTGGGAAGAAAATTTTTGAAAAGCGGCCAAAAAACCAGTTTTTTGATGGAAAATGAGAAAATTTTTGGATTTCTCTGCGAGCTAGACGGGCGTGCGAGGTGTCCAGAGACGCGTCTCGTCGCGAGCAAGCCCACAGGAACGTTTTCGGAATTACTTCGGGAAGAAAAAATTTGAAAGGTGGTCAATAAATGTGTTTTTTGATGGAAAATCGAAGTTTTCAGCGACCCGGAGGGGTTTCGATTCGCGCGCAGCGCCGGGAAACCTAGGTTAGTGTGGCGAGAACTCGATTCCTCAATAATGATCGGAATCTAATGATGGGATTGAAAGTTATAGACTTTTGTATGAGATTTGTATGGAAAATTTTAGAAAATGAAAATTTTTGATGTTTCCGTCAAGCTAGACGTGCGTGCGAGGTGTCCAGAAACACGTAATTTCGCGAGCTAGCCCACAGGAACGTTTCCAGCACTACTTTGGGAACAAAATTTTGCAGGGTGGTCAAAAAACCACTTTTTTTGAGTTTTTACAGGAAAACCAAGTTTTCAGCGACCTGGATGGATTTCGATTCGCGCGCAGCGCCGGGAAACCTAGGTAAGTATGGCGAGAACCTGATTCCTGAAAAGAACGGGAATCTAATGACAAATTTGGAAGTTATTGAATTCTGAAGGTGTAAAGTCAAAAGTACAGGAACCCCTTAAGGGAAGTCAAAAATTTTTTGTCAGTTGGCAAGCAGACGCCTAAAAATAATGTTCACGCGCGAAAACCGCTTCAAAAACGCAATACAGAGCTCGAAGATATCGCGATTTGTGTTTCGACGATGCTTGCTTAGGTGGTTTTGGCTATATGTACCTATGTATAGATATAACCTAGTTTTAAGATTTTGATGTTCCAGAGGAGCTACGGGCACGTGTGAGGTGTCTGGGAACGCGTCTCGTCGCGAGCAAGCCCACGGGAACGTTTTCAGAAGTACGTTGGGAAGAAAATTTTTGAAAAGCGGCCAAAAAACCAGTTTTTTGATGGAAAATGAGAAAATTTTTGGATTTCTCTGCGAGCTAGACGGGCGTGCGAGGTGTCCAGAGACGCGTCTCGTCGCGAGCAAGCCCACAGGAACGTTTTCGGAATTACTTCGGGAAGAAAAAATTTGAAAGGTGGTCAATAAATGTGTTTTTTGATGGAAAATCGAAGTTTTCAGCGACCCGGAGGGGTTTCGATTCGCGCGCAGCGCCGGGAAACCTAGGTTAGTGTGGCGAGAACTCGATTCCTCAATAATGATCGGAATCTAATGATGGGATTGAAAGTTATAGACTTTTGTATGAGATTTGTATGGAAAATTTTAGAAAATGAAAATTTTTGATGTTTCCGTCAAGCTAGACGTGCGTGCGAGGTGTCCAGAAACACGTAATTTCGCGAGCTAGCCCACAGGAACGTTTCCAGCACTACTTTGGGAACAAAATTTTGCAGGGTGGTCAAAAAACCACTTTTTTTGAGTTTTTACAGGAAAACCAAGTTTTCAGCGACCTGGATGGATTTCGATTCGCGCGCAGCGCCGGGAAACCTAGGTAAGTATGGCGAGAACCTGATTCCTGAAAAGAACGGGAATCTAATGACAAATTTGGAAGTTATTGAATTCTGAAGGTGTAAAGTCAAAAGTACAGGAACCCCTTAAGGGAAGTCAAAAATTTTTTGTCAGTTGGCAAGCAGACGCCTAAAAATAATGTTCACGCGCGAAAACCGCTTCAAAAACGCAATACAGAGCTCGAAGATATCGCGATTTGTGTTTCGACGATGCTTGCTTAGGTGGTTTTGGCTATATGTACCTATGTATAGATATAACCTAGTTTTAAGATTTTGATGTTCCAGAGGAGCTACGGGCACGTGTGAGGTGTCTGGGAACGCGTCTCGTCGCGAGCAAGCCCACGGGAACGTTTTCAGAAGTACGTTGGGAAGAAAATTTTTGAAAAGCGGCCAAAAAACCAGTTTTTTGATGGAAAATGAGAAAATTTTTGGATTTCTCTGCGAGCTAGACGGGCGTGCGAGGTGTCCAGAGACGCGTCTCGTCGCGAGCAAGCCCACAGGAACGTTTTCGGAATTACTTCGGGAAGAAAAAATTTGAAAGGTGGTCAATAAATGTGTTTTTTGATGGAAAATCGAAGTTTTCAGCGACCCGGAGGGGTTTCGATTCGCGCGCAGCGCCGGGAAACCTAGGTTAGTGTGGCGAGAACTCGATTCCTCAATAATGATCGGAATCTAATGATGGGATTGAAAGTTATAGACTTTTGTATGAGATTTGTATGGAAAATTTTAGAAAATGAAAATTTTTGATGTTTCCGTCAAGCTAGACGTGCGTGCGAGGTGTCCAGAAACACGTAATTTCGCGAGCTAGCCCACAGGAACGTTTCCAGCACTACTTTGGGAACAAAATTTTGCAGGGTGGTCAAAAAACCACTTTTTTTGAGTTTTTACAGGAAAACCAAGTTTTCAGCGACCTGGATGGATTTCGATTCGCGCGCAGCGCCGGGAAACCTAGGTAAGTATGGCGAGAACCTGATTCCTGAAAAGAACGGGAATCTAATGACAAATTTGGAAGTTATTGAATTCTGAAGGTGTAAAGTCAAAAGTACAGGAACCCCTTAAGGGAAGTCAAAAATTTTTTGTCAGTTGGCAAGCAGACGCCTAAAAATAATGTTCACGCGCGAAAACCGCTTCAAAAACGCAATACAGAGCTCGAAGATATCGCGATTTGTGTTTCGACGATGCTTGCTTAGGTGGTTTTGGCTATATGTACCTATGTATAGATATAACCTAGTTTTAAGATTTTGATGTTCCAGAGGAGCTACGGGCACGTGTGAGGTGTCTGGGAACGCGTCTCGTCGCGAGCAAGCCCACGGGAACGTTTTCAGAAGTACGTTGGGAAGAAAATTTTTGAAAAGCGGCCAAAAAACCAGTTTTTTGATGGAAAATGAGAAAATTTTTGGATTTCTCTGCGAGCTAGACGGGCGTGCGAGGTGTCCAGAGACGCGTCTCGTCGCGAGCAAGCCCACAGGAACGTTTTCGGAATTACTTCGGGAAGAAAAAATTTGAAAGGTGGTCAATAAATGTGTTTTTTGATGGAAAATCGAAGTTTTCAGCGACCCGGAGGGGTTTCGATTCGCGCGCAGCGCCGGGAAACCTAGGTTAGTGTGGCGAGAACTCGATTCCTCAATAATGATCGGAATCTAATGATGGGATTGAAAGTTATAGACTTTTGTATGAGATTTGTATGGAAAATTTTAGAAAATGAAAATTTTTGATGTTTCCGTCAAGCTAGACGTGCGTGCGAGGTGTCCAGAAACACGTAATTTCGCGAGCTAGCCCACAGGAACGTTTCCAGCACTACTTTGGGAACAAAATTTTGCAGGGTGGTCAAAAAACCACTTTTTTTGAGTTTTTACAGGAAAACCAAGTTTTCAGCGACCTGGATGGATTTCGATTCGCGCGCAGCGCCGGGAAACCTAGGTAAGTATGGCGAGAACCTGATTCCTGAAAAGAACGGGAATCTAATGACAAATTTGGAAGTTATTGAATTCTGAAGGTGTAAAGTCAAAAGTACAGGAACCCCTTAAGGGAAGTCAAAAATTTTTTGTCAGTTGGCAAGCAGACGCCTAAAAATAATGTTCACGCGCGAAAACCGCTTCAAAAACGCAATACAGAGCTCGAAGATATCGCGATTTGTGTTTCGACGATGCTTGCTTAGGTGGTTTTGGCTATATGTACCTATGTATAGATATAACCTAGTTTTAAGATTTTGATGTTCCAGAGGAGCTACGGGCACGTGTGAGGTGTCTGGGAACGCGTCTCGTCGCGAGCAAGCCCACGGGAACGTTTTCAGAAGTACGTTGGGAAGAAAATTTTTGAAAAGCGGCCAAAAAACCAGTTTTTTGATGGAAAATGAGAAAATTTTTGGATTTCTCTGCGAGCTAGACGGGCGTGCGAGGTGTCCAGAGACGCGTCTCGTCGCGAGCAAGCCCACAGGAACGTTTTCGGAATTACTTCGGGAAGAAAAAATTTGAAAGGTGGTCAATAAATGTGTTTTTTGATGGAAAATCGAAGTTTTCAGCGACCCGGAGGGGTTTCGATTCGCGCGCAGCGCCGGGAAACCTAGGTTAGTGTGGCGAGAACTCGATTCCTCAATAATGATCGGAATCTAATGATGGGATTGAAAGTTATAGACTTTTGTATGAGATTTGTATGGAAAATTTTAGAAAATGAAAATTTTTGATGTTTCCGTCAAGCTAGACGTGCGTGCGAGGTGTCCAGAAACACGTAATTTCGCGAGCTAGCCCACAGGAACGTTTCCAGCACTACTTTGGGAACAAAATTTTGCAGGGTGGTCAAAAAACCACTTTTTTTGAGTTTTTACAGGAAAACCAAGTTTTCAGCGACCTGGATGGATTTCGATTCGCGCGCAGCGCCGGGAAACCTAGGTAAGTATGGCGAGAACCTGATTCCTGAAAAGAACGGGAATCTAATGACAAATTTGGAAGTTATTGAATTCTGAAGGTGTAAAGTCAAAAGTACAGGAACCCCTTAAGGGAAGTCAAAAATTTTTTGTCAGTTGGCAAGCAGACGCCTAAAAATAATGTTCACGCGCGAAAACCGCTTCAAAAACGCAATACAGAGCTCGAAGATATCGCGATTTGTGTTTCGACGATGCTTGCTTAGGTGGTTTTGGCTATATGTACCTATGTATAGATATAACCTAGTTTTAAGATTTTGATGTTCCAGAGGAGCTACGGGCACGTGTGAGGTGTCTGGGAACGCGTCTCGTCGCGAGCAAGCCCACGGGAACGTTTTCAGAAGTACGTTGGGAAGAAAATTTTTGAAAAGCGGCCAAAAAACCAGTTTTTTGATGGAAAATGAGAAAATTTTTGGATTTCTCTGCGAGCTAGACGGGCGTGCGAGGTGTCCAGAGACGCGTCTCGTCGCGAGCAAGCCCACAGGAACGTTTTCGGAATTACTTCGGGAAGAAAAAATTTGAAAGGTGGTCAATAAATGTGTTTTTTGATGGAAAATCGAAGTTTTCAGCGACCCGGAGGGGTTTCGATTCGCGCGCAGCGCCGGGAAACCTAGGTTAGTGTGGCGAGAACTCGATTCCTCAATAATGATCGGAATCTAATGATGGGATTGAAAGTTATAGACTTTTGTATGAGATTTGTATGGAAAATTTTAGAAAATGAAAATTTTTGATGTTTCCGTCAAGCTAGACGTGCGTGCGAGGTGTCCAGAAACACGTAATTTCGCGAGCTAGCCCACAGGAACGTTTCCAGCACTACTTTGGGAACAAAATTTTGCAGGGTGGTCAAAAAACCACTTTTTTTGAGTTTTTACAGGAAAACCAAGTTTTCAGCGACCTGGATGGATTTCGATTCGCGCGCAGCGCCGGGAAACCTAGGTAAGTATGGCGAGAACCTGATTCTTGAAAAGAACGGGAATCTAATGACAAATTTGGAAGTTATTGAATTCTGAAGGTGTAAAGTCAAAAGTACAGGAACCCCTTAAGGGAAGTCAAAAATTTTTTGTCAGTTGGCAAGCAGACGCCTAAAAATAATGTTCACGCGCGAAAACCGCTTCAAAAACGCAATACAGAGCTCGAAGATCGGTTAGGTTAGGTTAGGTTAGGTTAGGTTAGGTTAGGTTAGGTTAGGTTAGGTTAGGTTAGGTTAGGTTAGGTTGGGGGACCCCCCACACTGTTTGCGTCCACGTCGCGTCCCCTGGAAACGGCCCAGTTCTGTCACCGTAACGGAGTGGCAGACTGGGTACGGCCAAAGTACAGTGTGCTCGTAGCTCTTCTTATTTTATTGCGGTTTTATCATTTTGCGGGAAGCTACGAATCTGGCGGAGGTTATGCCTAAGCCCAAGCGGGACGCCCAAGGGCGTTTCCTAAAAGGCCCTTCTCAGGGCCAATCCGACGCTTCAGCGTCAGAAGCTAGCCGCGCGCCGTCTGCAGCTAGCTTCTTCAGGACGGCAGACGAGACGTCGGATTCAGACGAGTCCCTCGTCAGCGTCTCAGACGCAGGCACTTCGCGGTCGCGAAAGCGCCCCGCGCGTCGCAACGAAGGGTCGGGAGGTTCTTCGGCCTCAGGCTCGACGGGGCTGGCGAAGGCGAAGAGGCCAGCGACAGCCGCAGTTACCCACTCGGTGGGTCTCGAGGATGCCCAACGACAGTTGGACCTATCTCGGCGGGAGCAGAACCAGCAGGAGCTGGAGGAGCGGGTAGCTGCGAAGGAGCAGCGAGCGCGTGCCGCCCGGGCCAAGTCCGGCTACGGCGCGTCACGCGTTCTGTACGCCGACAACTCCGTGGCAGAGCTGGAGCGTATGGCGGAGGAGGACGAGGAGGAGATCGTGGAGGTCGCCGCCAAGTCCTCACACCTTAAGGGCACTTTCCAAAAGGCCCTTAAGTGCCGGGCCGCAAGTATGCGCGGCATCGTCGAAGAGCTGGTCCGACGGACTGCGACCGACGAAACGCGGCAGCTGCAGGCGAAGGTGGATCGCCTGCAACTGGAGGTCAGCCAACTTCATCAGAAGTTGGCTGACGCAACTGCCCCGCCAAGTCAGGGCACGTCGCCTGCAGTGGAAGCCCCCGCCTCCAACCTTGAGGATGTCATCCGCAAGGTCGTCATGGAGGAGCGGGCTTTCACCCGAGCCTGCTTGGCAGGCATCGAGGACCGGCTCCTGCCGGAGCAGCGCCTCCGACCACCGCTTGCGGCGGACAAAAGGCAAAGTCAGCCGGGGCCGTCCTCACAAGTGGAGGACGCCATTCTTCCTTCGACCACTCCGTCCAACCAGGAGGGTTGGATTGAGGTGGTCGGGAGGGGGAAAGGCAAGGGAAGGGGAAAGAAGACAGCGACAGCCGTCTCTGCTGTCCCCGCCACTACGCCTCCCAACCAGTCGCAGACGACTGGGAAGGGGAAGGGGAAAGGCAAGGGCCGAAAGGCGGCAGCGGCCGCCCCCGCCACCACGCCTCCCAGCCAGTCACAGGCAACTGGCAAGGGGAAGAGGAAGGGGCGAAGGAGGGGGAAGCTTGTTCCCCCGCGGTCCGCAGCCGTCGTGGTGACGCTCACTGCGGAGGCTGCGGAGCGCGGGGAAACGTACGCGTCTATTTTGTTGCGTGCGCGTGCCAATGCCGATCCCACCAAACTGGGGATCGGCAAAGTCTCTTGCCGGCGTACCCAAACCGGGGCTCGACTTTTTGAGTTCCCGGGGGCGGAGGGCAGCGCCAGCGCCGACCTCTTCGCAGCCAAGCTGCAGGAGGTTGTCGCGGACGTGGCCAAGGTGGCCCGACCAATCAAGTCGGCGGCCATAGAGGTGACGGATCTCGACGACTCCGTCACCAAAGAGGAGGTAGTGGCGGCGGTCGCTGCAATCGGTGGCTGTAGCGTCGCAGCGGTACAAGGCCGCGACATCAGGGTCGGCCGCGGCGGCATGGGCTCTATGCGGCTCGAGTGCCCAGTCGCCGCCGCCAAAGCCGTCCTCAACAAAGGACGGCTCTCTGTTGGCTTTAGCTCGGGTGTGGTCCGGGCACTTGATGAGCAGCCTCTGCGCTGCTTTAGGTGCTTCGGCATCGGGCACACCCGAGCCCTCTGTCCGTCCAAAGTCGACAGGACGGACAGTTGCTACCGCTGCGGCAAGGACGGCCACAAAGCCGCCTCCTGCACGGCTGCTAAGCCGCACTGCGCGGTGTGTGCCGCCAGTAGCCGCCCGGCGGGTCACATAATGAAGGGGAGGAATTGTAATCCTCCCCCCACGAGGGGCAAAGCGCAGGTGCCAGCTGGGCCTGTTGCCAGCACAGCTGCGGAGGAGGGGGGTGCGATGTCCGACTAATGGATAGAGTCGAACATCGCATCCTTCAGACGAACGCCAACCACTGCCGGGCAGCCCAGGATCTGCTGATGCAGACCATGGCTGAGTGGTTGGTGGACTTGGCGGTGGTCGCCGAGCCTTACTCGGTCCCTGGCAGCTGGCTAGGCGACCGGGACGGCTTGGTGGCGTTGGTGTCGCGGTCTTCCACAGACTCCCCTCCCCTCTCGCTCTTAGAGAGGGGACCGGGATACGTGGCCGCCGCGTGGGGAGATCTGGCCCTGGTGGGGGTCTACTTCTCCCCTAACCGCCCTCTCTCAGACTTTGAGGACTTCCTGGAGGTCCTCACTGCTGTCGTAGCGAGGGCGGCGCCACGCCAGGTCGTGGTGTTGGGCGACCTGAACGCCAAGTCGGAGGCCTGGGGCAACCCGGCTGCCTCCTGCAACGTCCGGGGACGCGCCGTCGTGTTTTGGTCGGCGTCATGCGGCGTGTCCCTCCTCAACAGGGGGGCGGTCCACACATGTGTGCGGCAACGGGGAGGGTCGGTGGTCGACGTGTCGTTTGCCACCCCCGTCCTTGCCGCGCGCATTGTGAACTGGCGGGTTGAGATGGTGGAGACATTGTCGGACCACAGATATGTGCGGTTCGACATCTCCACCCAGCATGGTTCCCGGGGGGAGATGGCCCGCTCTGGCAGGTCTCCCTTCCCTCGGTGGGCCCTCACTCGCCTGGACCGCGAGGCAGCCAAGGAGGCTGCCTTCCTGCAGGACTGGCTGTCGCCCCCTGTTGAGGTCCTGGACGTGGACTCCGCAGCGGCCCAGCTGAGGGGTTCCCTGACCGAGGTGTGCAACTCCAGCATGCCTCGGTCCCGTCGTCCGCCTCCCCGTCGTGCCGTCTACTGGTGGTCGGAGGAGCTGGCAGGCCTCCGGGCCACCTGCGTGGCGGCCCGTAGGGCCTACACGCGGAGCCGTCGGCGCAGCGCTCGTAGCCAGACAGACGAGGACCGTCTTTACGCTTCATATCGAGAGGCGAAGGCGGTCCTCAAGTCAGCTATGTGCGCTGCCAAGGACGCGGCGAGGGCCGAGATGCTGGAGGGTCTCGATCGGGATCCCTATGGGAGACCATATCGGGCAGCGCGGAACCAACTGCGGCCCCATGGTCCCCCCCTGACGGAGACCCTCGAGCCGGCGCTGCTGGATGGGGTGGTCCGGTCCCTGTTTCCGCGCAGGACCGACTTCACCCCACCAACGATGGACCCCCCGCGAGGGGCGGCACCACCGGCGGAGGCAGACGTGCCCCCGGTGACGGAGGAAGAGTTCCGCGAGGGTCTTCTTGGCCTTCGCGCCAAGAAGACGGCCCCCGGTCCGGACGGCGTCCCAGCACGGGTGGTGGCTATAGCTGCCGCTCAAATGGAGGACAGATTTCGGGACCTGTTCAGCGCGTGCCTCGCGTCTGGAAGGTTCCCGAAACTGTGGAAGGAGGGGCAGCTATGCCTCCTCCGCAAGGAGGGACGCCCAGTGGACTCCCCCTCGGCATACCGACCCATCGTCCTGCTTGATGAGGTCGGCAAAATGTTCGAGGGGATCATCGCCTGCCGGCTCAACAGCCATCTGCGGGGGGTAGGGCCAGACCTGTCGGACGCCCAGTTTGGTTTCCGACAGGGGCGTTCGACCATCGACGCGCTGGCCCTGCTCAAGGGGCAGGTGAAGGGGGCAGTCGAGGCGGGGGATGGAGTTTTGGCAGTGTCATTCGACATAGCCAACGCCTTCAACTCCGTCCCCCACTCGACGATATTGGAGGCACTCCGCTATCATGGAGTGCCCCAATACTTGCGGGACCTCCTGGCCGACTACTTGGAGGACCGAGAGGTCCTCCTTGTAGACAAAACGGCCAGGTTGCGGCGGTACGGCGCAGAGTGCGGTGTTCCACAGGGGTCGGTACTTGGGCCCCCCCTGTGGAACATCGGGTTCGATTGGCTCCTGCGGGGAGCCCTCCTCCGTGGCACGAGTGTCATCTGCTACGCGGATGACACTCTCCTCACTGCCCGGGGGAGGAACTTTGGGGAGGCGGCCTGTCTGGCCTCGGCTGGCGGATCCTTGGTCGCAGGAAGGATCCGCCGCCTGGGGTTGAGGGTGGCGCTGAACAAGACCGAGGCCGTGTTCTTTCGCGGGCCTCGGCAGCGCTGCCCTCCAGATGCCCACATCAATGTGGAGGGCATCAGGGTGGGGGTCCAGGCCCAGATGAAGTATCTGGGCCTGGTACTGGACAGCAGGTGGCGCTTCGGCCCGCACTTCAGCGGGCTGTCGACGCGCCTGCTGAAGGCCGCCGGCGCCCTGTCGTGGCTCCTCCCGAACCTGGGTGGGCCCAGCGCGCGATGCCGGCGCTTGTATGCCGGCATCCTGCGGAGCATGGCCCTATACGGGGCCCCAATCTGGGCGGACTCCCTCCACAGGAGGGAGAATGCGACGGCGATCCGCAGGCCCCAAAGGGCCATCGCGCATCGGGTAGCGAGGGCCTACCGCTCTGTGGGCTTCTCGGCAGCGTGCGCTCTGGCCAGCACCCCTCCTTGGGAGTTGGAGGCATGGGTGCTCGCCAGAGTGTACGAGTGGACGGCGCGCCGAAAAGCGCTCGGGGAGCGCCCCGTCGCTGAGGAGCGGGAAGCCGTGCGGAGGGAGGCGAGGGACGCCATCATCGTCCATTGGACAGAGGACCTCGCCTCCGCCACCTTTGGCCGTCGAACGCTGGACGCGCTCGGTCCAGTCTTGCGAGACTGGCTCGAGCGGCCGCACGGCTTCCTCTCCTTCCGTCTGGTGCAGGTGTTGTCTGGCCACGGCTGTTTCGGCACGCACCTGCACCGGATCGGGAGGGAGGAGACACCGGCGTGTCACGACTGCGGCGCGGCGGAGGACACGGCGCAGCACACACTGGAGGTGTGCCCAGCTTGGTCCGAGCCGCGTCGCAGTCTCACTGCGGAGATCGGACAGGACCTCTCCCTTCCCAGCGTGGTCAGATGCATGCTGGGGAGTGAGGAGTCCTGGGCCGCGGTCGCCTCCTTTTGCGAGGATGTCATCTCGCAGAAGGAGGCGGCGGAGCGCGCGCGGGAGGACGATCCTCTCGCTGCGCCGCTCCGCAGACGAAGGCGAGGTCGGAGAAGACGTCCTCTTCTCCCTCCTCGCGGTGGTGATGGGCGGGCGACAGGCGCGGGGGCGCCTCCGCCCGCATTGCACGCATCACCACCATCATCGTCGGAGGTTCCCGGCCCTCCCCCAATGGGGGGGGCGTGAAGGGCCTGCTAAGGCGGGCGGTCGTCGGAGGTGGACTGGACGTAAAGGCTACGCCGATCTCCCAGTCCACCCCCACTATGACGTTGCGGGAATTTCGTTGCTGGGTTGTTTTAGTGGGTATACCGGGCTTGCCCGGGGAGTCCCACATACCCCTCCCACTCCCCCGAGTGAGAGGGTATGCGTAACGCATTTTTTCCCAGCCGAAACAAAAAAAAAAAAAAAAAAAAAGGTTAGGTTAGGTTTTTTTTTTTTTTTTTTTTTTTTTTTTTTTTTTTTTAATACTTCTACCCCCAAAAATATTGGAGTCTATTCTAGATCTACGTGTACTCTTTCAGACCAGTTCTCGCAATTATTCCTCTCGCACTTTCATTCAGCATACTTTATCTTTCTATCTTTCTTCTTCTTTCTATCTTTAAGGGTAGGACGCCCTTCTACTTTTAAACTATTCTATCTATTTTCTTTATTTTCTGTTTTATAGGGAAAACACAACAACACAACTTTTTATTTTATTTTTTACAGGCACTTGTTTTTCTACTGTTCTTATTTTTCTATTATTATAATTAATTTAATACTATTACATGTGTCTTAATCTAGCTTATTTCTACTTTCCAGTTTTCTCACTGTTCTTATTTTTCTATTATTATAATTAATTTTAATACTAACACATGTGTCTTAATCTAGCTTATTTCTACTTTCCAGTTTTCTCACAGTTCTTATCTTACTATTCTTATAATTAATTTTAATACTAATACATGTTTCTTGATCTAGCTTATTTCTATTTTGAACTTTCTTATTTCTTCTATTCTTATGTCTAATTACAGTACTTGATACATATGACTTAGTCTACCTTATTTCTATTTTTACATACTGACTGACAATTTTGGGCAACTCAAATTAATTTGTGTTTCTCAGAAAATGTTTTGCTCTCATAATCGAATTTACCCAACTATTTTTCAATGCTTGACATAAATATTCTTATAATATTATGTAAACATTTTTGCTTACGCGTTTTTATTTCTTTTTATGACTTTACTACATATTTTGACACAATAATCTATTACCACTTCTCTATCTTTATTTTTGCCCGCTATTATGTGACACAAGTTTTCGGCGTCAAGTTTGGTGTTGAGTTCGTGTTCGGCCTCGAGTCTGTCTCTGTCGAAGACAGGACAGTTGAATAATATATGTGGCACCGTTTCATCCATTTCGGGGTCACAGATGCACGATGGGCTCTCTTTACACTTGAACCGATTCAAGTATTCCGAGAACCCACCGTGCCCCGTCATGATTTGAGTGACTATGTTGTTTACTTCCATTTTCCTTACTATCCTGTAAGCCGCCACCGCATCCGGGAAGAACAATTTAGTCACTGAAGCAGTTGCTGCAGATTTGTACCTGCGGTTCCACTCCTCCAGGGTTTCCTTACGAATGCACTGTTTGACATACGAGATTGGGCATAGGTCGTAGTCGGGCTTTCGTTTGGAACCTTCAGCGGCCTCCTTGGCCAATATGTCGGCCCTCTCATTACCTTCCAACCCCACATGGGCCTTGATCCAAAACAGTGATACAGATTTATTTTGGACTGCCAATGATTTAATATTGGCTCTCGCCTCCACTGCCAGTGGGTGGTGTCGGTCGTGGTTTTGTACTGTTTGGAGGGCTGCCATGGAGTCGCTGAAGATTCCAAACGATTGCGCATTGTGCTTTCGGATTTCCCGGGTTGCGACGCATATCGCCAGAAGCTCAGCCTGGTAAACGGTGGAGTAGTTTGGGAGGGCAAGTTTGAGAGTTTTTGTCTCCACCTCACGCCTCCATATGGAGAGTGCTGCTCCAACCCTGCCCCCGATTTTGCTCCCGTCGGTGAAGATGCGAACTTCATGTTCGCTCTGAGCATCAAGTTGCTCTTGGTTTACCAGGCTGACGAGCTCCAGCTCAGCGCGTTCCGCAGGGTGTGGGGCATCCATTGCCGAGGCGTTCTGCTCGACACTCCTGTCGCTGAGTGCCGGCTGAGGTACCCCCCTCCTGGCCTCGTAAAGCGATGCCGCTTCGCGGACTCGGAGGTCGAGAGGTAGTATCCCAGCCAGCACCAGCGCTGAGTTTAAGGAGACCGTTCTATACGCCTTGCACAACTTTTGAGCAATTCCGCGCTGGACTGCCCCCAACTGCTTCATGACGCCCAGCTTTTTAACGGCTGGGGCCCATACACTGGCGGCGTACAGGATGATGGGTTCCACGGTAGCCACATATATTATTCTTATGACTTCAGGGTGAAGTCCCCAGCTGGTCTTAGCCGCCCTTGTAAGCTGTTTGTGGATGCCTATTGCCCTCCTGCATACGTTTGCGACGTGTGTGTTGAATGTCAGCTTCTCGTCGATGGTGACACCCAGGATTTTGATCTCTTTGGACATGGCAATGTCGATCCCGCCCATGCTCAGGCGTGGGGTGTCGTATTTTAGCTTCCGCGTAATTGTCATTGCGTTGGTTTTTTGCGGAGCAAATTTTAGTTTGTTTTTTACTCCCCACGCCCGAACATGTTCGAGAGCGGCATTGGCCCGTCCCTGGATCTCCTGCGATGTGTCACCATCGAAGATCAGCACTACGTCGTCTGCGAAGGCCTGGCAATAGTCACCCCCAGCCTCCAGGCTCTTTAAAAGCGGGTCCAGCAGGAGGTTCCAAAATATTGGTCCCCCTATAGAGCCTTGGACACAACCCTTGCTGGTTGCCTTGACGAACTCTTCACCTGCGTATCTGACCTTGACCCTTCTGTTTTCGAGGTAGCTGTCGATGACCCTCCTCAAGCCAACCGGACACTTTTCCTCAGCCAGACGGACTCTTATAGCTGGCCACCAGGCACTGTCGAAAGCTCCCTCTATGTCCAAAGATATTAAAACGACTATCTTCTTCATCTCTAGCTTGCCGCGGATGTGTTGCATTAGGACATAGAGGGAGTCCTCCGTACTCCTCTGGGGCATGAATCCGTACTGGCGAGTACTCATCCTTGGAATCAAGTGGAACTTGAGGCGGGCCACCAACATCTTCTCATAGATCTTCCCCAGTATCGGTAGAAGGCCAATTGGTCTGTACGCCTTTGGAGTACTGTAACTTTCCTTCCCCGGCTTCCTCAACACAACCACAGTTGCCTCTTTCCAGGTTTCAGGGAAGTGGTGACACTTGAAGCAGCCATTCAAGAGAGCGAGGGCCACCTCGGGGGCACCCCCGATGGCCCGGCAACAAATGTCTGCGGTGAAGCCATCCGCTCCCGGCGCTTTTTTGGGGTTGAAGGACCTGCTCGCTGCCATCAGTTCGACCATCGTGAATGGTGGATCGCATGAGTCATCATGGCCTCCAGCATTCACGACGTCGGCCTTTTCTCTGATGACGCGGTGGCATGCGCTGTCACTGTCCTTGTAATCTTCTGGGTAAAAAGTGTTCGCCAGAAGTTTTACTGAACCCCTCGCGTCCAGTACCTCCCCGTCCTTAACTAACGGTTGGTCCTCTTCCCTTCCCCTGGTCCTCCCTATTACCCGATAAATACCTTCCCAAACCCCCTCTCTGTCCTGTTTTGCGCAGAAGTTCTTCCAGCTCTCGACGATGTCTTTAGCTGCTTCCGTCTCATACTCAACTTTATGTTTCAGGTACTCTTCAACGACCTTCGATCTTCGGACCGGTGCAGCACACCTAATTCTGCGTCTCAAGGTAGCGACTTTCCGCTTCATCCCCTCGAGTTTCTCGGACCACCACGGCAAAGTGAGCACTTCGTTCATCTTCCTCATAGGCATTGATGAGGTGCATGCGTCTCTAATGGCTTTTGTGTATTTATTGATTATAATGTTTATTTGTTCTGCTGTATTTATTTTATTTATTTCGGATTTGTTAATTTTGCTATCATGCAATAATTGGCAGAGTTTCTCACGAAACTCAGTCCAATTAGCTTTTTTAGTATTGTAGATTCTTGTCGTTCTATTTATTTTTATGCCTTTGGACCTCTTGAGTTGGATGTTGAAAACAATGCCGTTGTGATCCGAGCTCGTGAGACCCTCATCTACCCTCCAGTCGTCCACCAAGTCCAAGATGTCCGTCGAACACGCTGTCACATCGACGTGGCTGCAGTAGCGTGTTCCACCTCTGATCGTGTCGAAGGTCGGAATTTCGCCTCTGTTGAGTATGTTAAGGCTCAGCTCACCGAGAACCCCAGAAACCTCTTCGCCTCTGCTGTCAATAGACAAGCTTCCCCACCAGGTGCTCTTGGCGTTTGCATCTCCTCCGACAACCAACATTTTGGAACCCACCTCTTCCTCAATGTGTTTGAGATGATCCAGGTACGGTCCCACTGGTTGGTCTGGCTCGAAATAAAATGATACCAGCGTGATCCTCCAGGCACTGGTCTGGATCGCCACCACGGTGATGTTGTGCGTTGTGAGCTTCGGGTACTGTGTGACAATTAGGTCTTGATCAAAGACCGCTATTGCGGCCTTTACAGTCCCATTGCCAGTGCCAGTGCTCTGGAAGACGCGTACACCCCTGTGGTCCCTCATTCTTCCTATCCCTCCCACGTATGGTTCCTGGAGGAGAGCAACCGCAACTCCGCGCTTAACGGCTTCCAAGAGCAGCTCGTTTGTAGCCAGCTTTTTACGCTGGAGGTTGGCTTGTATGATCCTGTAGGGGTTTGGGTTGCCTTGGGTGCCCTTAGCAGTATGCTACCGTAGATCGGGCAATTATATCCCACTTACGGCGTGTTGGGCAATCGATACTGAAGGCATTGTGGTCTACGTTGTCAAGTTTAGACCTTGTGCAGTTCTGACATTTGGGTGGAGTCCCTGCGAGCCAATCGGCACACTCTGTCTTTAAGTGTGGGCCACCACAGTGACTGCACAGGTCAACTGATTCCTTGCAGAATCTTTTGCCGTGCCCGTATCCCAAACAGCGCGTGCACTGGATCAATGGGGTTTGGTCCTCAACCCTAACGCGCTGGAGGTCCACGTGCAGGCATCCGATTCCGGTAGCCCTTCTCCAGATGGTCGGTGAGACGCTGACCACAACGTGATTTGTGTGCGGATTCCTGTTTTTTCTTCTAAATTTTACCTCCATCCTATCCTCCTCTTTGTCGAGGTCGTGAAATACATCTCTATTCTGATTCCTCATTGCCCTGAGGACGTCCTCGTCTGAGTTCACGGAGAGGACGTTCCTGAGGATCAGTAATGGATCCTTGTTTTTCACCTCCTCGACACTGAGGTCCTGTCCTTCCACGGTTAGGTTAGGTTAGGTTAGGTTAGGTTAGGTTAGGTTAGGTTAGGTTAGGTTTTTTTTTTTTTTTTTTTTTTTATTTTTGGCAGGAGTGGGAAATCCTCATGGACGAATCGGCCGCCCACACTGTGAGACGACCGAGACAGTGCCGGACTCTTACCGGCTAAAACCCACTCCTGCCACGTGGCTTTTCCCCGTTCATTTTCAACGAGACCTTGGCATGGTTAGGTTAGGTTAGGTTAGGTTAGGTTAGGTTAGGTTAGGTTAGGTTAGGTTAGGTTAGGTTAGGTTAGGTTAGGTTAGGTTAGGTTAGGTTAGGTTAGGTTAGGTTAGGTTAGGTTAGGTTAGGTTAGGTTAGGTTAGGTTAGGTTAGGTTAGGTTAGGTTAGGTTAGGTTAGGTTAGGTTAGGTTAGGTTAGGTTAGGTTAGGTTAGGTTAGGTTAGGTTAGGTTAGGTTAGGTTAGGTTAGGTTAGGTTAGGTTAGGTTAGGTTAGGTTAGGTTAGGTTAGGTTAGGTTAGGTTAGGTTAGGTTAGGTTAGGTTAGGTTAGGTTAGGTTAGGTTAGGTTAGGTTAGGTTAGGTTAGGTTAGGTTAGGTTAGGTTAGGTTAGGTTAGGTTAGGTTAGGTTAGGTTAGGTTAGGTTAGGTTAGGTTAGGTTAGGTTAGGTTAGGTTAGGTTAGGTTAGGTTAGGTTAGGTTAGGTTAGGTTAGGTTAGGTTAGGTTAGGTTTTTTTTTTTTTTTTTTTTTTTTTTTTTTTTTTTTTTTTTTTTTTTTTTTTTTTTTTTTGGTTTGGCAGGAGTGGGAAATCCTCATGGACGAATCGGCCGCCCACTCTGTGAGACGACCGAGACAGTGCCGGACTCTTACCGGCTAAAACCCACTCCTGCCACGCTTGTGCTCCCCTGAAAGTGTCAGAGTCTGTTTTCGACTTATGCATGTGTTTGTAGACTTATGTTTGATAACTGGCGTTGGTGTATGAAGTTACTTCGTTCTGTTTTATTCTATTGCTTCTACTGCTTTTTACTGCTTTACAATTAGGAGGTAGGTAGATATTTGTATTTTCTCTTGCATTCACTACATTACATTTAACTACTTTAACACAGATTAATAAGGTGGATCTTAGTTTATTTTTAAGTTAACATTAATTATTATTTTATTATTCTTTAAGATTTTTGCTAAATTTTACTTTATACGACTATTTAATTCTTTTCTATTGCTATGCTAGCCTCTAATATACTACACTATATTATGCTAGCATATTTACTTATTCTTTATATATTGGTTCATCACTCTTATTTCAATTAATTTACAACGTTTTAGGACAATTTTAGCTTTTTTATTTCTTAACTCCTTAGTTTTTTCTTTCTGTTTCAGGGACTTCGCTATGATCTTCAATTTTCGGATTTGGGCGACACAGCGGATACTTCGGTTCATGGTAGCTACAACTCTTTTTAAGTCGGTACGTCTCCCGAACCACCACGGCAAGTTTAGTTCCTCTTTGACTATTTTGGCTACTTCGGGTTTGATATCTTTAATCAATTGGTCAGGTTTCTCATGAAACTTGGTACAATTGACTTTTTTGGTGTACAATTTAATTTCTTTATGTTTTTCTTTTTTGACTGCTGTGAATTTAAAATAAATTTTCAAATGGCCAATTTTCTCATGAAACTTGAACCATTTTACTTTTTTGGAGTTGTAATTTTTGGTGGTATGGTAAATTTTTGTGTCTATAAATATCTGTGAGAGGATTTTAAAAGCAGTGCCATAATGATCCGAGTTCGTCACTTCGTCGTAAATACTCCGGTCGTCTATCCACTTTAGTATTTCGAGTGAGCAAGCGGTATTGGGAACGTGACCGCTGTACTGCTTCCCTACCCGAATGTTACCAAATGTCAGAATTATCCCCTGGTACACTGTATGTCTTTTTGAGATGCCCTTAGCAGTATGCAACGGTCGATCTGGCTATGTCATCCCATTTATGCCGCACTGGACAGTCGTGGCTAAATGCGTTGTGTGGCGTAACGTTGTCGATATTTGCCTTCGCACAGTTACGACAGACGGGTGATGAGCCTGACAGCCAATCCGAACACTCTGCCCTCATGTGAGGACCGCCGCAATGGCCACACAGGTCTGCAGGCTCCTTGCAGAACCGCTTACCGTGACCAAAACCTAGGCAGCGGGTGCACTGAACAAGCGGGGTCTGATCTTCGACCCGGACACGCTGGAGATCTATGTGTACGGTGCCAATATCCAGTGCTCGTCGCCAGATGGTGGGCGAGACGCTAACAATGACATGCCCAGTATGAGGGTTTCGTGTCCGTCTTCGATATTTGACCACTACTCTGCTTTCCTCACTGTCGAGACCGTTAAAAACACTCCGGTTCTGGTTCCTAAGTGCTGTGAGGACGTCTTCGTCGGTATTTGCTACCAAGACGTTCCTAAGAACCAGAAGCGGGTCCTTGTTTTGGACTTCCTCGACAGTGAGGTTGGCCCCTTCTTTTTGTAGTCGATCCCTTATTTTGCTCCTTTCTTCTTTTGTTTCCAGTCCAATTATAATTTTTCTATCTTTGGCCTTTCTTACTTTTTCGACCTTTATCCACCCATCCTTAGCGTTAATAGCCTTTCGGACTCTACTTAGGACCTGGTCACCGGTCTCATGTTCGTCCTTGGACGTGACCACAACCGAGTGTAAAGTACTGCACTTTGGCAGTGACTTCACACCCTGAGCCGCGGCCACGCTCGCGTATGAGTTTCCCTGCTCTTGGAGTTTACTCTGGTGGTCTAAGGTCTCCTTCAGCTCCTCCATCTTTTTGTTACTTTCGACGAGGAGCTTTGAGTGTTTCTCGATTGTGAGGAGCACTTCACTCGTGTTGAAACTTTGGCAAGGCGTTGGTTGTATGACGACCGGTTCTGACTCCGTCCTTTCAGATTCCTCCCTGACGGTTTTCTGATTTTCAGCTTTCAGCTCTGCTTCAATTTCTTTTACGAGTTGGTACAACCTCTCAGCGGCTTGTATAACAGCATGTTTTATGTCGTTTTTGGTGTTTTTCGAGCTGTTTAGCTGTAATTTCGCTTTAATTAAGCAGGCTTTCGCTTCCGCCGTTCGGTTTGCGTAAGTTGGTTTTGGCGGTGAGTCGATGTCAACAAACTCGAGAATTTTCGCAGCATCCACTCGACGCTTCTCTATCCGAGAGCTGGGCACCTTTTTCGTGGTTGTGGGTGGAGGTGATGGAGTGGCGTCTGGTTTTGGGTTGACCGGGGACTTTGCATGAGGCTCTGCCTGTCCTGCCTCCCATTCCCCGGTGTGTCGCCTCACACTCAAATTTGAGGGCCCAGCCCTCCCCGCAAATGTCGGTGAGTCTGCAGGGCCCTGCGAGCTCGCGCCTATTTTGGCTGGCGTACGGAACATGGCGGTATGACGGGTGAACGTAAGGTTCATAAGCCGGTCAGAGGAGACAAGTCTTATTATATTTATCCCTGTAAAGGGGGGATAGTCAAA
This sequence comes from Ceramica pisi, assembly GCA_963859965.1. NCBI lineage: Eukaryota > Metazoa > Arthropoda > Insecta > Lepidoptera > Noctuidae > Ceramica > Ceramica pisi. The sequence goes on along the minus strand of CAWLEM010000021.1, from coordinate 14,509 downwards.
TCACAAAATATAAATTTACGAATATGCGAAACTGTATGATTCTTCGTATATCCTGGAGGTCAGAGTCAAGGATCCCTGACGAAGAGGGATCAAAGTAATATTAAAATTAAAATTTGATTGATTTTAGAACAATGTCCAGTACTCGTTATTTTGGTGCTAGATGAGCACCAAAACAAGGTGACGAGTCGTAATGAGTCAAGCTAATGTTTATGGGGTCAAAAAAGAAATAAAATATTTTTGACACAATTCAGTCTTCCTTCCCTATATAAAGGTCAGCGAAAACCGGGAGGGTGGGTGGGCAAATTTTTGGATTTCTCTGCGAGCTAGACGGGCGTGCGAGGTGTCCAGAGACGCGTCTCGTCGCGAGCAAGCCCACAGGAACGTTTTCGGAATTACTTCGGGAACAAAAAATTTGAAAGGTGGTCAAAAAATGTGTTTTTTGATGGAAAATCGAAGTTTTCAGCGACCTGGATGGATTTCGATTCGCGCGCAGCGCCGGGAAACCTAGGTAAGTATGGCGAGAACTCGATTCCTCAAAAATGATCGGAATCTAATGATGTGTTTGAAAGTTATAAACTTTTGTATGAAATTTGTATGGAAAATTTTATAAAATGAAAATTTTTGATGTTTCCGTCTAGCTAGACGTGCGTGCGAGGTGTCCAGAAACACGTAATTTCGCGAACTAGCCCACAGGAACGTTTTCAGCACTACTTTGGGAAGAAAAAATTTGCAGGGTGGTCAAAAAACCACTTTTTCTGAGTTTTTACAGGAAAACCAAGTTTTCAGCGACCTGGATGGATTTCGATTCGCGCGCAGCGCCGGGAAACCTAGGTAAATATGGCGAGAACCTGATTCCTGAAAAGAACCGGAATCTAATCACAAATTTTGAAGTTATTGAATTCTGAAGGTGCAAAGTCAAAAGTACAGGAACCCCTTAAGGGAAGTCAAAAATTTTTTGTCAATAGGCAAGCGGACGCCTAAAAATAATGTTCACGCGCGAAAACCGCTTCAAAATCGCAATACAGAGCTCGAAGATATCGCGATTTGTGTTTCGACGATGCTTGCTTAGGTGGTTTTGGCTATATGTACCTATATATAGATATAACCTAATTTTTGGATTTTGATGTTCCAGAGGAGCTAGGGGCACGTGCGAGGTGTCTGGGAACGCGTCTCGTCGCGAGCAAGCCCACGGGAACGTTTTCAGAAGTACGTTGGGAAGAAAATTTTTGAAAAGTGGCCAAAAAACCAGTTTTTTGATGGAAAATTAGAAAATTTTTGGATTTCTCTGCGAGCTAGACGGGCGTGCGAGGTGTCCAGAGACGCGTCTCGTCGCGAGCAAGCCCACAGGAACGTTTTCGGAATTACTTCGGGAACAAAAAATTTGAAAGGTGGTCAAAAAATGTGTTTTTTGATGGAAAATCGAAGTTTTCAGCGACCTGGATGGATTTCGATTCGCGCGCAGCGCCGGGAAACCTAGGTAAGTATGGCGAGAACTCGATTCCTCAAAAATGATCGGAATCTAATGATGTGTTTGAAAGTTATAAACTTTTGTATGAAATTTGTATGGAAAATTTTATAAAATGAAAATTTTTGATGTTTCCGTCTAGCTAGACGTGCGTGCGAGGTGTCCAGAAACACGTAATTTCGCGAACTAGCCCACAGGAACGTTTTCAGCACTACTTTGGGAAGAAAAAATTTGCAGGGTGGTCAAAAAACCACTTTTTCTGAGTTTTTACAGGAAAACCAAGTTTTCAGCGACCTGGATGGATTTCGATTCGCGCGCAGCGCCGGGAAACCTAGGTAAATATGGCGAGAACCTGATTCCTGAAAAGAACCGGAATCTAATCACAAATTTTGAAGTTATTGAATTCTGAAGGTGCAAAGTCAAAAGTACAGGAACCCCTTAAGGGAAGTCAAAAATTTTTTGTCAATAGGCAAGCGGACGCCTAAAAATAATGTTCACGCGCGAAAACCGCTTCAAAATCGCAATACAGAGCTCGAAGATATCGCGATTTGTGTTTCGACGATGCTTGCTTAGGTGGTTTTGGCTATATGTACCTATATATAGATATAACCTAATTTTTGGATTTTGATGTTCCAGAGGAGCTAGGGGCACGTGCGAGGTGTCTGGGAACGCGTCTCGTCGCGAGCAAGCCCACGGGAACGTTTTCAGAAGTACGTTGGGAAGAAAATTTTTGAAAAGCGGCCAAAAAACCAGTTTTTTGATGGAAAATGAGAAAATTTTTGGATTTCTCTGCGAGCTAGACGGGCGTGCGAGGTGTCCAGAGACGCGTCTCGTCGCGAGCAAGCCCACAGGAACGTTTTCGGAATTACTTCGGGAACAAAAAATTTGAAAGGTGGTCAAAAAATGTGTTTTTTGATGGAAAATCGAAGTTTTCAGCGACCTGGATGGATTTCGATTCGCGCGCAGCGCCGGGAAACCTAGGTAAGTATGGCGAGAACTCGATTCCTCAAAAATGATCGGAATCTAATGATGTGTTTGAAAGTTATAAACTTTTGTATGAAATTTGTATGGAAAATTTTATAAAATGAAATTTTTTGATGTTTCCGTCTAGCTAGACGTGCGTGCGAGGTGTCCAGAAACACGTAATTTCGCGAACTAGCCCACAGGAACGTTTTCAGCACTACTTTGGGAAGAAAAAATTTGCAGGGTGGTCAAAAAACCACTTTTTCTGAGTTTTTACAGGAAAACCAAGTTTTCAGCGACCTGGATGGATTTCGATTCGCGCGCAGCGCCGGGAAACCCAGCGCCGGGAAACCTAGGTAAATATGGCGAGAACCTGATTCCTGAAAAGAACCGGAATCTAATCACAAATTTTGAAGTTATTGAATTCTGAAGGTGCAAAGTCAAAAGTACAGGAACCCCTTAAGGGAAGTCAAAAATTTTTTGTCAATAGGCAAGCGGACGCCTAAAAATAATGTTCACGCGCGAAAACCGCTTCAAAATCGCAATACAGAGCTCGAAGATATCGCGATTTGTGTTTCGACGATGCTTGCTTAGGTGGTTTTGGCTATATGTACCTATATATAGATATAACCTAATTTTTGGATTTTGATGTTCCAGAGGAGCTAGGGGCACGTGCGAGGTGTCTGGGAACGCGTCTCGTCGCGAGCAAGCCCACGGGAACGTTTTCAGAAGTACGTTGGGAAGAAAATTTTTGAAAAGCGGCCAAAAAACCAGTTTTTTGATGGAAAATGAGAAAATTTTTGGATTTCTCTGCGAGCTAGACGGGCGTGCGAGGTGTCCAGAGACGCGTCTCGTCGCGAGCAAGCCCACAGGAACGTTTTCGGAATTACTTCGGGAACAAAAAATTTGAAAGGTGGTCAAAAAATGTGTTTTTTGATGGAAAATCGAAGTTTTCAGCGACCTGGATGGATTTCGATTCGCGCGCAGCGCCGGGAAACCTAGGTAAGTATGGCGAGAACTCGATTCCTCAAAAATGATCGGAATCTAATGATGTGTTTGAAAGTTATAAACTTTTGTATGAAATTTGTATGGAAAATTTTATAAAATGAAATTTTTTGATGTTTCCGTCTAGCTAGACGTGCGTGCGAGGTGTCCAGAAACACGTAATTTCGCGAACTAGCCCACAGGAACGTTTTCAGCACTACTTTGGGAAGAAAAAATTTGCAGGGTGGTCAAAAAACCACTTTTTCTGAGTTTTTACAGGAAAACCAAGTTTTCAGCGACCTGGATGGATTTCGATTCGCGCGCAGCGCCGGGAAACCTAGGTAAATATGGCGAGAACCTGATTCCTGAAAAGAACCGGAATCTAATCACAAATTTTGAAGTTATTGAATTCTGAAGGTGCAAAGTCAAAAGTACAGGAACCCCTTAAGGGAAGTCAAAAATTTTTTGTCAATAGGCAAGCGGACGCCTAAAAATAATGTTCACGCGCGAAAACCGCTTCAAAATCGCAATACAGAGCTCGAAGATATCGCGGTTAGGTTAGGTTAGGTTAGGTTAGGTTAGGTTAGGTTAGGTTAGGTTAGGTTAGGTTAGGTTAGGTTAGGTTAGGTTAGGTTAGGTTAGGTTAGGTTAGGTTAGGTTAGGTTAGGTTAGGTTAGGTTAGGTTAGGTTAGGTTAGGTTAGGTTAGGTTAGGTTAGGTTAGGTTAGGTTAGGTTAGGTTAGGTTAGGTTAGGTTAGGTTAGGTTAGGTTAGGTTAGGTTAGGTTAGGTTAGGTTAGGTTAGGTTAGGTTAGGTTAGGTTAGGTTAGGTTAGGTTAGGTTAGGTTAGGTTAGGTTAGGTTAGGTTAGGTTAGGTTAGGTTAGGTTAGGTTAGGTTAGGTTAGGTTAGGTTAGGTTAGGTTAGGTTAGGTTAGGTTAGGTTAGGTTAGGTTAGGTTAGGTTAGGTTAGGTTAGGTTAGGTTAGGTTAGGTTAGGTTAGGTTAGGTTAGGTTAGGTTAGGTTAGGTTAGGTTAGGTTAGGTTAGGTTAGGTTAGGTTAGGTTAGGTTAGGTTAGGTTAGGTTAGGTTAGGTTAGGTTAGGTTAGGTTAGGTTAGGTTAGGTTAGGTTAGGTTAGGTTAGGTTAGGTTAGGTTAGGTTAGGTTAGGTTAGGTTAGGTTAGGTTAGGTTAGGTTAGGTTAGGTTAGGTTAGGTTAGGTTAGGTTAGGTTAGGTTAGGTTAGGTTAGGTTAGGTTAGGTTAGGTTAGGTTAGGTTAGGTTAGGTTAGGTTAGGTTAGGTTAGGTTAGGTTAGGTTAGGTTAGGTTAGGTTAGGTTAGGTTAGGTTAGGTTAGGTTAGGTTAGGTTAGGTTAGGTTAGGTTAGGTTAGGTTAGGTTAGGTTAGGTTAGGTTAGGTTAGGTTAGGTTAGGTTAGGTTAGGTTAGGTTAGGTTAGGTTAGGTTAGGTTAGGTTAGGTTAGGTTAGGTTAGGTTAGGTTAGGTTAGGTTAGGTTAGGTTAGGTTAGGTTAGGTTAGGTTAGGTTAGGTTAGGTTAGGTTAGGTTAGGTTAGGTTAGGTTAGGTTAGGTTAGGTTAGGTTAGGTTAGGTTAGGTTAGGTTAGGTTAGGTTAGGTTAGGTTAGGTTAGGTTAGGTTAGGTTAGGTTAGGTTAGGTTAGGTTAGGTTAGGTTAGGTTAGGTTAGGTTAGGTTAGGTTAGGTTAGGTTAGGTTAGGTTAGGTTAGGTTAGGTTAGGTTAGGTTAGGTTAGGTTAGGTTAGGTTAGGTTAGGTTAGGTTAGGTTAGGTTAGGTTAGGTTAGGTTAGGTTAGGTTAGGTTAGGTTAGGTTAGGTTAGGTTAGGTTAGGTTAGGTTAGGTTAGGTTAGGTTAGGTTAGGTTAGGTTAGGTTAGGTTAGGTTAGGTTAGGTTAGGTTAGGTTAGGTTAGGTTAGGTTAGGTTAGGTTAGGTTAGGTTAGGTTAGGTTAGGTTAGGTTAGGTTAGGTTAGGTTAGGTTAGGTTAGGTTAGGTTAGGTTAGGTTAGGTTAGGTTAGGTTAGGTTAGGTTAGGTTAGGTTAGGTTAGGTTAGGTTAGGTTAGGTTAGGTTAGGTTAGGTTAGGTTAGGTTAGGTTAGGTTAGGTTAGGTTAGGTTAGGTTAGGTTAGGTTAGGTTAGGTTAGGTTAGGTTAGGTTAGGTTAGGTTAGGTTAGGTTAGGTTAGGTTAGGTTAGGTTAGGTTAGGTTAGGTTAGGTTAGGTTAGGTTAGGTTAGGTTAGGTTAGGTTAGGTTAGGTTAGGTTAGGTTAGGTTAGGTTAGGTTAGGTTAGGTTAGGTTAGGTTAGGTTAGGTTAGGTTAGGTTAGGTTAGGTTAGGTTAGGTTAGGTTAGGTTAGGTTAGGTTAGGTTAGGTTAGGTTAGGTTAGGTTAGGTTAGGTTAGGTTAGGTTAGGTTAGGTTAGGTTAGGTTAGGTTAGGTTAGGTTAGGTTAGGTTAGGTTAGGTTAGGTTAGGTTAGGTTAGGTTAGGTTAGGTTAGGTTAGGTTAGGTTAGGTTAGGTTAGGTTAGGTTAGGTTAGGTTAGGTTAGGTTAGGTTAGGTTAGGTTAGGTTAGGTTAGGTTAGGTTAGGTTAGGTTAGGTTAGGTTAGGTTAGGTTAGGTTAGGTTAGGTTAGGTTAGGTTAGGTTAGGTTAGGTTAGTTAGGTTAGGTTAGGTTAGGTTAGGTTAGGTTAGGTTAGGTTAGGTTAGGTTAGGTTAGGTTAGGTTAGGTTAGGTTAGGTTAGGTTAGGTTAGGTTAGGTTAGGTTAGGTAGGTTAGGTTAGGTTAGGTTAGGTTAGGTTAGGTTAGGTTAGGTTAGGTTAGGTTAGGTTAGGTTAGGTTAGGTTAGGTTAGGTTAGGTAGGTTAGGTTAGGTTAGGTTAGGTTAGGTTAGGTTAGGTTAGGTTAGGTTAGGTTAGGTTAGGTTAGGTTAGGTTAGTTAGGTTAGGTTAGTTAGTTAGGTTAGGTTAGGTTAGTTAGGTTAGGTTAGGTTAGGTTAGGTTAGGTTAGGTTAGGTTAGGTTAGGTTAGGTTAGGTTAGGTTAGGTTAGGTTAGGTTAGGTTAGGTTAGGTTAGGTTAGGTTAGGTTAGGTTAGGTTAGGTAGTTAGGTTAGGTTAGGTTAGGTTAGGTTAGGTTAGGTTAGTTAGGTTAGGTTAGGTTAGGTTAGGTTAGGTTAGGTTAGGTTAGGTTAGGTTAGGTTAGGTTAGGTTAGGTTAGGTTAGGTTAGGTTAGGTTAGGTTAGGTTAGGTTAGGTTAGGTTAGGTTAGGTTAGGTTAGGTTAGGTTAGGTTAGGTTAGGTTAGGTTAGGTTAGGTTAGGTTAGGTTAGGTTAGGTTAGGTTAGGTTAGGTTAGGTTAGGTTAGGTTAGGTTAGGTTAGGTTAGGTTAGGTTAGGTTAGGTTAGGTAGGTTAGGTTAGGTTAGGTTAGGTTAGGTTAGGTTAGGTTAGGTTAGGTTAGGTTAGTTAGGTTGGTTAGGTTAGGTTAGGTTAGGTTAGGTTAGGTTAGGTTAGGTTAGGTTAGGTTAGGTTAGGTTAGGTTAGGTTAGGTTAGGTTAGGTTAGGTTAGGTTAGGTTAGGTTAGGTTAGGTT
>CAWLEM010000020.1:0-42500 GCA_963859965.1 Ceramica pisi | reverse complement strand
CTAACCTAACCTAACCTAACCTAACCTAACCTAACCTAACCTAACCTAACCTAACCTAACCTAACCTAACCTAACCTAACCTAACCTAACCTAACCTAACCTAACCTAACCTAACCTAACCTAACCTAACCTAACCTAACCTAACCTAACCTAACCTAACCTAACCTAACCTAACCTAACCTAACCTAACCTAACCTAACCTAACCTAACCTAACCTAACCTAACCTAACCTAACCTAACCTAACCTAACCTAACCTAACCTAACCTAACCTAACCTAACCTAACCTAACCTAACCTAACCTAACCTAACCTAACCTAACCTAACCTAACCTAACCTAACCTAACCTAACCTAACCTAACCTAACCTAACCTAACCTAACCTAACCTAACCTAACCTAACCCGCGATATCTTCGAGCTCTGTATTGCGTTTTTGAAGCGGTTTTCGCGCGTGAACATTATTTTTAGGCGTCCGCTTGCCAACTGACAAAAAATTTTTGACTTCCCTTAAGGGGTTCCTGTACTTTTGACTTTACACCTTCAGAATTCAATAACTTCCAAATTTGTCATTAGATTCCCGTTCTTTTCAGGAATCAGGTTCTCGCCATACTTACCTAGGTTTCCCGGCGCTGCGCGCGAATCGAAATCCATCCAGGTCGCTGAAAACTTGGTTTTCCTGTAAAAACTCAAAAAAAGTGGTTTTTTGACCACCCTGCAAAATTTTGTTCCCAAAGTAGTGCTGGAAACGTTCCTGTGGGCTAGCTCGCGAAATTACGTGTTTCTGGACACCTCGCACGCACGTCTAGCTTGACGGAAACATCAAAAATTTTCATTTTCTAAAATTTTCCATACAAATCTCATACAAAAGTCTATAACTTTCAATCCCATCATTAGATTCCGATCATTTTTGAGGAATCGAGTTCTCGCCACACTAACCTAGGTTTCCCGGCGCTGCGCGCGAATCGAAACCCCTCCGGGTCGCTGAAAACTTCGATTTTCCATCAAAAAACACATTTTTTGACCACCTTTCAAATTTTTTGTTCCCGAAGTAATTCCGAAAACGTTCCTGTGGGCTTGCTCGCGACGAGACGCGTCTCTGGACACCTCGCACGCCCGTCTAGCTCGCAGAGAAATCCAAAAATTTGCCCACCCACCCTCCCGGTTTTCGCTGACCTCTATATAGGAAAGGAAGACAGGAATTTTGTCAAAATAATTTTGTTTTGGGATTGACGTCGTATCAAATTGTTTGATTCTTTACGACACGTAACCTTGTTTTGGTGCTCATCCAGCGCCAAAATAACGGCTACAGGACATTTTTAATAATTCAACGATTTAAATTAACATAACTTTTATTCCCTCCTCGTTAGGGATATTTGACATTAGTGTATACGAAGAATCGTATTGTTTCGTGTATACTATATTTAGTTTTCTCTTGACTATCCCCCCTTTACAGGGATACGAAACCTAGAATCGTCTCCTCTGACCGACATATGAACTTGACGTTCACTCGCTCTAGTGCCATGTTTCGTACTCCAGCCAAGACAAATGCGGGCTCGTCAGGCTCAAAAGGCTCGCCGCGCTCAGCAGAGAAGACGGAACCCTCGCTTCCCTCCGTGAGACGAAGCATAGGGAACTGGGAGGCCGGCACAGCTAAGCCGCCCCTGGTGAAGTCTCCGGCCAATCCAAAAAGCGATGCCTCACCAGGTTCATCTCGGGATATTACCAGCCATCCAGAGACGAGCCGCGTCCCGGAAAGCGATGTTACACCTGCTAAGCATACCGGGAGTTATTACCCCAGCATCACAGCGGAGGCGAGAGCTTTCCTGCATAGGGCTAAGCTCAGCCTAAACAACTCCAAAATCACCAAATTGGATATAAAAAACACGGCTGTAGCTGCATTAGACCAGATGTACCAGTTGGTTAAAGAGGCGGATAAACCAAAGGATAGCGATCAGAGACAGCAGAAGGGGGGTGAAGGACGGGTGGGAAAGGAGCGTGTGGATGGAAATGATAGTATCGCTTGGTTGCGCTCCGCACTAGAAGAGCAAACTCGGATAGTGACGGAGGGCAACCAAACGATCAAGCAGTTGCAGGTGGAAATGCGGGAACAGGGGGGGGCCCTGGAGACACGCGACCGAGAACGACACCATGAAATTCGAGAAATTAAAGAAATTTTAAAGAGAGCCGAAGAGGAAGAGATACCCACCAGAATCGAAAAGTCAAAGATAGAGCTTAGTGACAAGATCGACGCGCAGATGGGGGAAATCTCAGAGCTGAAGACGGCGTCGAGAATACAGGCGGAGAAACTGGAGGCCCGAATGGGAAGCCTTGGGACATACGCACAAGTGACAGCAAAACCACCTCAGCCACCGGCTAGGAAAAACCTGCATTCGATTATAGTATCGTCATCACACGAGGGCGACACCTCGGAATCTGTAGTCGAAAAAATTCGAACGGTGGTTGATGCCAAGTCCACAGGAATAAGAATCGATCATCTTCGCAGAGCAAAGAACCAGTCGGTGGTTATAAGCTGCTCCGAAAAGGAGGATATAGGAAGGGTGTCGGCAAAGTTAAAGAACTCCAAGGGGGACCTGAAAGTCGAGGACGCTGTCAATAAGAACCCGCTTGTGGTCGTCAGGGACGTCATGAACTACGTAACTGATGACGACTTGGTGATGGCAATAGGATCCCAGAACGGACACCTTTTGGAGGGAGCCGAAATCAGCGAGGGTGACATTCGGGTCACGTACAGGCGTAAGGCGAGGAATCCGCTGACGAGTCACGTGGTGATGCGCGTCACACCAGTGATTTGGCAGAGGCTGACCACGGCAGGCCGAATTCATGTTGACTTACAGAGGGTGGTTGTAAGGGACCAAAGCCCGCTGATTCAATGCACTAAGTGTCTCGGCTACGGACACAGTAGGAAGTTTTGCAAAGAACCAGCAGTCCTTTGCAGCCACTGCGGAGATCCGCACACCAGAGCGGAGTGTCCAGGGTTCACCCTCAATGAGGAACCAAAGTGCAGGAACTGTATCCAGACCAAAAAAGATGCAGCACATAATGCTTTCGATAGCGAATGTCCCACACGTAAAAAGTGGGATGCACTGGCTAGATTGGCAACAGCGTATTGCTAAGGTTGCAGCGGGGGCAGAGGCTAAAAAGGACAGCATAAAGTACCGGGTCGTGCAGGCAAACCTCCAGAAGAAGAAACTCGCCACCGAGGAACTCGTACTCGAAGCCGGTCGCAGGAAAACCAAGTTCGCTCTTGTACAGGAGCCCTATGTTGGGGCAAAAGGGGAAATGAAGACCTACCCCGGAACAAGAGTTATCCAAGCAACCAAAACGGCCGACAAAATTATCAAAGCCGCGATAGTCATCTTCGACAGTGAGGTGGACGCAGTGGTATGTCCGACGCTGACAACCGAAAACATAGTGGTTGCGAAACTAACGGTAGAGAACACCACTACCGTGGTAGCGTCCGTTTATTTCGAGGACTATCTCGACATTGAGCCGTACCTCGATCGCCTGAGGGAAATAGTCACTAAGATAAACGGTGCGAAATTGCTGGTGGGAGGCGATGTAAATGCATGGAGTACATGGTGGGGAAGCGAAAGAGAGGATGACAGGGGAAGACTTCTATCTGGTACCTTGGATGAACTCAACCTACATGTGCTCAACTGCGGAAACATTCCTACATTTGACACCATCCGGGGTGGAAAACGGTATAAGAGCACTGTGGACATCACGGCCTGTTCAGACGACATGCTCAGTCACGTGGAAGAATGGAAGGTTGACACGGAAATGACGAGTTCGGACCACAATGCGATAGTTCTTGAAATCACGGTAAAAAGAGGAACCGGAAATAAAATTAAGTACAGTAATACCAGGATATACAACACAAAAAAGGCTGACTGGAATAGTTTTCGGGAAGTATTAACAAAATCGTTGCTAGAAAACCAAATTGATGAAACATACATAAACAATATTAATAATTGCGAAGGATTACAAACATGCATAGAGAAATTAACAAAAATAATTACAACAACTTGTGAAAAAACAGTACCTAAAATTAAAAAAGTAGAGAAAACGTACTTACCGTGGTGGAACGAAGAACTCGACCAGCTGAAGAAGTCCATGTGCACGAAGAAGGGTAGAATCCGTTGCGCAGCTCCACGTCGTCGGGAATGGGTCGTGAGGGAATACCTAAAAGCAAAGGAAGAATACGAGTCAAAAGCATACAAGGCACAAACCGAGAGCTGGAAAAGCTTTTGCGGGAAGCAGGACAGGGAGAGTGTTTGGGACGGTATTTATAGGGTTATAAGAAAAACAAAAAAGAGGCACGAAGATCTACCGTTAGTTCAAAATGGCGACGCATTAGAATCGGATGAATCCGCCAGAGTCCTTGCGAAAACCTTCTTCCCGGATGATGAGGCAATAGATGACAACCCTGAACATGCTAAAATCAGAGAAGAAGCGGTACGTTCAGAGGAAGGCACACCAGAGGATAAATTTGATCCACCTTTCACTCTTGCCGAGCTCAGATACTCATCTAGGAGTTTCAACCCGAGGAAAGCGCCGGGCCCTGACGGACTCACGGCCGATATTTGCGAAGCCGTCATCAGTAACCACGAAAATCTGTTCTTAGCCATCGTTAACAAATGTCTCGAACTGTCTTGTTTTCCGGAAAAGTGGAAGGAAGCCGCGGTCGTCGTACTTAGGAAACCAGGAAAGGATAACTACACCCATCCAAAGTCTTACCGACCGATCGGACTCCTGCCGGTTCTCGGAAAGATCCTGGAAAAAATGCTTGTGCGAAGATTAAGGTTCCACATCCTACCCGGAATGAACCCACAGCAGTATGGATTCGTGCCGCAGCGAAGTACGGAGGATGCCTTGTACGACTTGGTGCAGTACATAGATCTCAAGTTACAGGAGAAAAACATAGTGGTAGTTGTCTCGCTAGACATAGAGGGGGCATTTGACAGTGCGTGGTGGCCAGCAATAAAATGTCGCCTGGCAGAAAAACGCTGTCCACTCAACCTCCGAAAACTGGTGGGAAACTACCTAGAGAACAGAAAGGTCGTCGTGAGGTATGCCGGGGCCGAATATGAAAAGAGGACCTCAAAGGGGTGTGTGCAGGGATCGATCGCGGGGCCCACGTTCTGGAATCTTCTCCTGGACCCGCTGCTGAACGAACTAGGAGAGAGGAAAATCTACTGCCAGGCATTTGCAGACGACGTGGTGTTGATTTTCTCGGGAAAAACGGCTTTTAACATAGAAATTGAAGCCAATGCCGGCCTGGCACATGTGCAGCGGTGGGGTGTTCGAAACAAACTTAAGTTTGCAGCACATAAAACCCAAGCCATGCTGCTCACCAAGAAGCTAAAATTCGACACACCACGGCTGCGCATGGGCGGGGTCGATATTGCGCTTGTCGAGGAGATTAAACTGTTAGGAGTAATAATCGACCGGAAGATGACCTTCCGGAGCCACGTCACAAACGTCTGCAAAAAAGCCATTAATATATTCAGGCAGTTGTCCAGCGCGGCAAGGGTGACCTGGGGATTGAATCCGGAAGTGGTGAGGATAATTTATACTGCAGTTGTGGAACCGGTGATCCTGTACGCAGCAAGCGTATGGGCCAGGGCTGCGGATAGGATCTACATCCAAAAGCAGCTGAATACAGTCCTGAGGGGCTTCGCCCAGAAAATCAGTAGGTCGTACAGGACGGTCTCACTGAATTCGGCTCTAATACTGACAGGACTGCTGCCACTCGACCTGAGAGTCAAGGAAGTAGCATCCCTTTACGAGGTGAAGAGAGGGAAGCCACAGCCAATTCTTGGGGACCGTTCTGTAGAGGAGAGAGCGAGCTTCTTGGCGAGGCCTCACCCAGCTGATCAGGAGGACCTTGTCTTCCATTGCTTGGAGGACGATGCGGAGGTGAAGATGCGCGTGAGGGAGGGTGCAGTGCAAATCTACACTGATGGGAGCAAAGTAGAGGGAAAAGTTGGGGCTGCCCTTTCCTGGTGGAAAGGGTCACTCGAAACTGGGAATAAAGAACTTAAGCTCGAGGAGTACTGCACCGTCTTTCAGGCGGAACTGTATGCCGTACATGAAGCAGTAGAACTCATCTCGAAAAGCCCGGAAGAAGAGTTCAGTATCCTCAGTGACTCCAGGTCAACACTGGAGCTGTTAGGGAACGTCGACAGCTGCAACCCACTAGTCTTAGAGATTAGAGCAAAACTCAAAGAGATGAAGAGTCTTGGCAAAAATGTTCTTCTCTACTGGGTTAAAGCCCATGCTGGAATACTGGGGAATGAAAGAGCAGACGAATTGGCGAAAACTGCGGCGCTAAAAATCAAAAGAAAACCAGATTTTGACAAATGTCCTCTCTCATTTATCAAGCGAACCATCAGGAGTGCTTCGATTGATACATGGGAGAAAAGATATCAAACGGAGGCCAAAGCCAGCGTCACAAAAATGTTCTTCCCCTCAGCTACCGACGCCTACAGACTTAGCAGAAATATAAATAACACTTACCTGCACACGCAACTCTTCACAGGGCATGGGGGCTTCTCCCAATACCTGCACCGGTTCAAAAAGAAAGACTCACCTGACTGTATTTGTGAACCAACTGTGGAGGAAACAATACCACACCTCTTAATTGATTGTCCAATGTTTGGACTTGCCAGATACAACCTGGAAAACGAAATTGATATACAATTAAATGAAAACAACGTAAATAAAATAATGATGGACAAAAATAAACGAAGCAAATTTTTAGACTTTTGTTTGAATATATTGCAAACAGTAATTAATAGAAATAAAACTTAGCTAAAGAAAGTAACACAGTAAATATAGTGATCTATATTATACTCGTGTTACAGCATAAACAAAGAACTATGGTAACTAATAGATTAAAACAAACATAAGACAAAAATGTAAAAGCTGTAACAAGAAAAGTGTAACGGAATACTGAAAACAAATTAATTGTAAAGGATTAAAGGATTAACAACATATCAACAGAAAATAAACAACCATAATAGAAAAGAAGCCTCCGACCGCAATATCGGGGAACAAAATAGTCTTTTATTAAAAAAAAAAAAAAAAAAAAAAAAACCTAACCTAACCTAACCTTTTTTTTTTTTTTTTTTGTTTCGGCTGGGAAAAAATGCGTTACGCATACCCTCTCACTCGGGGGAGTGGGAGGGGTATGTGGGACTCCCCGGGCAAGCCCGGTATACCCACTAAAACAACCCAGCAACGAAATTCCCGCAACGTCATAGTGGGGGTGGACTGGGAGATCGGCGTAGCCTTTACGTCCAGTCCACCTCCGACGACCGCCCGCCTTAGCGGGCCCTTCACGCCCCCCCCATTGGGGGAGGGCCGGGAACCTCCGACGATGATGGTGGTGATGCGTGCAATGCGGGCGGAGGCGCCCCCGCGCCTGTCGCCCGCCCATCACCACCGCGAGGAGGGAGAAGAGGACGTCTTCTCCGACCTCGCCTTCGTCTGCGGAGCGGCGCAGCGAGAGGATCGTCCTCCCGCGCGCGCTCCGCCGCCTCCTTCTGCGAGATGACATCCTCGCAAAAGGAGGCTACCGCGGCCCAGGACTCCTCACTCCCCAGCATGCATCTGACCACGCTGGGAAGGGAGAGGTCCTGTCCGATCTCCGCAGTGAGACTGCGACGCGGCTCGGACCAAGCTGGGCACACCTCCAGTGTGTGCTGCGCCGTGTCCTCCGCTGCACCAGACGGAAGGAGAGGAAGCCGTGCGGCCGCTCGAGCCAGTCTCGCAAGACTGGACCGAGCGCGTCCAGCGTTCGACGGCCAAAGGTGGCGGAGGCGAGGTCCTCTGTCCAATGGACGATGATGGCGTCCCTCGCCTCCCTCCGCACGGCTTCCCGCTCCTCAGCGACGGGGCGCTCCCCGAGCGCTTTTCGGCGCGCCGTCCACTCGTACACTCTGGCGAGCACCCATGCCTCCAACTCCCAAGGAGGGGTGCTGGCCAGAGCGCACGCTGCCGAGAAGCCCACAGAGCGGTAGGCCCTCGCTACCCGCTGCGCGATGGCCCTTTGGGGCCTGCGGATCGCCGTCGCATTCTCCCTCCTGTGGAGGGAGTCCGCCCAGATTGGGGCCCCGTATAGGGCCATGCTCCGCAGGATGCCGGCATACAAGCGCCGGCATCGCGCGCTGGGCCCACCCAGGTTCGGGAGGAGCCACGACAGGGCGCCGGCGGCCTTCAGCAGGCGCGTCGACAGCCCGCTGAAGTGCGGGCCGAAGCGCCACCTGCTGTCCAGTACCAGGCCCAGATACTTCATCTGGGCCTGGACCCCCACCCTGATGCCCTCCACATTGATGTGGGCATCTGGAGGGCAGCGCTGCCGAGGCCCGCGAAAGAACACGGCCTCGGTCTTGTTCAGCGCCACCCTCAACCCCAGGCGGCGGATCCTTCCTGCGACCAAGGATCCGCCAGCCGAGGCCAGACAGGCCGCCTCCCCAAAGTTCCTCCCCCGGGCAGTGAGGAGAGTGTCATCCGCGTAGCAGATGACACTCGTGCCACGGAGGAGGGCTCCCCGCAGGAGCCAATCGAACCCGATGTTCCACAGGGGGGGCCCAAGTACCGACCCCTGTGGAACACCGCACTCTGCGCCGTACCGCCGCAACCTGGCCGTTTTGTCTACAAGGAGGACCTCTCGGTCCTCCAAGTAGTCGGCCAGGAGGTCCCGCAAGTATTGGGGCACTCCATGATAGCGGAGTGCCTCCAATATCGTCGAGTGGGGGACGGAGTTGAAGGCGTTGGCTATGTCGAATGACACTGCCAAAACTCCGTCCCCCGCCTCGACTGCCCCCTTCACCTGCCCCTTGAGCAGGGCCAGCGCGTCGATGGTCGAACGCCCCTGTCGGAAACCAAACTGGGCGTCCGACAGGTCTGGCCCTACCCCCCGCAGATGGCTGTTGAGCCGGCAGGCGATGATCCCCTCGAACATTTTGCCGACCTCATCAAGCAGGACGATGGGTCGGTATGCCGAGGGGGAGTCCACTGGGCGTCCCTCCTTGCGGAGGAGGCATAGCTGCCCCTCCTTCCACAGTTTCGGGAACCTTCCAGACGCGAGGCACGCGCTGAACAGGTCCCGAAATCTGTCCTCCATTTGAGCGGCAGCTATAGCCACCACCCGTGCTGGGACGCCGTCCGGACCGGGGGCCGTCTTCTTGGCGCGGAGGCCAAGAAGACCCTCACGGATCTCTTCCTCCGTCACCGGGGGCACGTCTGCCTCCGCCGGTGGTACCGCCCCCCGCGGGGGGTCCATCGTTGGTGGGGTGAAGTCGGTCCTGCGCGGAAACAGGGACCGGACCACCCCATCCAGTAGCGCCGGCTCGAGGGTCTCGGTCAATGGGGGACCATGGGGCCGCAGTTGGTTCCGCGCCGCCCTGTATGGTCTCCCAAAGGGATCCCGATCGAGACCCTTTAACATTTCGGCCCTTGCCGAGTCCTTGGCAGCGCACATAGCCGACTTGAGGGCCGCCTTTGCCTCCCGGTAGGAAGCGTAGAGACGGTCCTCGTCTGTCTGGCTACGCGCGCTGCGCCGACGGCTCCGCGTGTAGGCCCTACGGGCCGCCACGCAGGTGGCCCGGAGGCCTGCCAACTCCTCCGACCACCAGTAGACGGCACAACCTAACCTAACCTAACCTTTTTTTTTTTTTTTTTTTTTTTTTTTTTTTTTGTTTCGGCTGGGAAAAAATGCGTTACGCATACCCTCTCACTCGGGGGAGTGGGAGGGGTATGTGGGACTCCCCGGGCAAGCCCGGTATACCCACTAAAACAACCCAGCAACGAAATTCCCGCAACGTCATAGTGGGGGTGGACTGGGAGATCGGCGTAGCCTTTACGTCCAGTCCACCTCCGACGACCGCCCGCCTTAGCGGGCCCTTCACGCCCCCCCCATTGGGGGAGGGCCGGGAACCTCCGACGATGATGGTGGTGATGCGTGCAATGCGGGCGGAGGCGCCCCCGCGCCTGTCGCCCGCCCATCACCACCGCGAGGAGGGAGAAGAGGACGTCTTCTCCGACCTCGCCTTCGTCTGCGGAGCGGCGCAGCGAGAGGATCGTCCTCCCGCGCGCGCTCCGCCGCCTCCTTCTGCGAGATGACATCCTCGCAAAAGGAGGCGACCGCGGCCCAGGACTCCTCACTCCCCAGCATGCATCTGACCACGCTGGGAAGGGAGAGGTCCTGTCCGATCTCCGCAGTGAGACTGCGACGCGGCTCGGACCAAGCTGGGCACACCTCCAGTGTGTGCTGCGCCGTGTCCTCCGCCGCGCCGCAGTCGTGACACGCCGGTGTCTCCTCCCTCCCGATCCGGTGCAGGTGCGTGCCGAAACAGCCGTGGCCAGACAACACCTGCACCAGACGGAAGGAGAGGAAGCCGTGCGGCCGCTCGAGCCAGTCTCGCAAGACTGGACCGAGCGCGTCCAGCGTTCGACGGCCAAAGGTGGCGGAGGCGAGGTCCTCTGTCCAA
Organism: Ceramica pisi; assembly: GCA_963859965.1. Lineage (NCBI taxonomy): Eukaryota > Metazoa > Arthropoda > Insecta > Lepidoptera > Noctuidae > Ceramica > Ceramica pisi. Next base: position 31,985 of record CAWLEM010000020.1, on the reverse strand, counting down.
TGGACGATGATGGCGTCCTTCGCCTCCCTCCGCACGGCTTCCCGCTCCTCAGCGACGGGGCGCTCCCCGAGCGCTATTCGGCGCGCCGTCCACTCGTACACTCTGGCGAGCACCCATGCCTCCAACTCCCAAGGAGGGGTGCTGGCCAGAGCGCACGCTGCCGAGAAGCCCACAGAGCGGTAGGCCCTCGCTACCCGCTGCGCGATGGCCCTTTGGGGCCTGCGGATCGCCGTCGCATTCTCCCTCCTGTGGAGGGAGTCCGCCCAGATTGGGGCCCCGTATAGGGCCATGCTCCGCAGGATGCCGGCATACAAGCGCCGGCATCGCGCGCTGGGCCCACCCAGGTTCGGGAGGAGCCACGACAGGGCGCCGGCGGCCTTCAGCAGGCGCGTCGACAGCCCGCTGAAGTGCGGGCCGAAGCGCCACCTGCTGTCCAGTACCAGGCCCAGATACTTCATCTGGGCCTGGACCCCCACCCTGATGCCCTCCACATTGATGTGGGCATCTGGAGGGCAGCGCTGCCGAGGCCCGCGAAAGAACACGGCCTCGGTCTTGTTCAGCGCCACCCTCAACCCCAGGCGGCGGATCCTTCCTGCGACCAAGGATCCGCCAGCCGAGGCCAGACAGGCCGCCTCCCCAAAGTTCCTCCCCCGGGCAGTGAGGAGAGTGTCATCCGCGTAGCAGATGACACTCGTGCCACGGAGGAGGGCTCCCCGCAGGAGCCAATCGAAACCGATGTTCCACAGGGGGGGCCCAAGTACCGACCCCTGTGGAACACCGCACTCTGCGCCGTACCGCCGCAACCTGGCCGTTTTGTCTACAAGGAGGACCTCTCGGTCCTCCAAGTAGTCGGCCAGGAGGTCCCGCAAGTATTGGGGCACTCCATGATAGCGGAGTGCCTCCAATATCGTCGAGTGGGGGACGGAGTTGAAGGCGTTGGCTATGTCGAATGACACTGCCAAAACTCCGTCCCCCGCCTCGACTGCCCCCTTCACCTGCCCCTTGAGCAGGGCCAGCGCGTCGATGGTCGAACGCCCCTGTCGGAAACCAAACTGGGCGTCCGACAGGTCTGGCCCTACCCCCCGCAGATGGCTGTTGAGCCGGCAGGCGATGATCCCCTCGAACATTTTGCCGACCTCATCAAGCAGGACGATGGGTCGGTATGCCGAGGGGGAGTCCACTGGGCGTCCCTCCTTGCGGAGGAGGCATAGCTGCCCCTCCTTCCACAGTTTCGGGAACCTTCCAGACGCGAGGCACGCGCTGAACAGGTCCCGAAATCTGTCCTCCATTTGAGCGGCAGCTATAGCCACCACCCGTGCTGGGACGCCGTCCGGACCGGGGGCCGTCTTCTTGGCGCGAAGGCCAAGAAGACCCTCGCGGAACTCTTCCTCCGTCACCGGGGGTACGTCTGCCTCCGCCGGTGGTGCCGCCCCTCGCGGGGGGTCCATCGTTGGTGGGGTGAAGTCGGTCCTGCGCGGAAACAGGGACCGGACCACCCCATCCAGCAGCGCCGGCTCGAGGGTCTCCGTCAGGGGGGGACCATGGGGCCGCAGTTGGTTCCGCGCTGCCCGATATGGTCTCCCATAGGGATCCCGATCGAGACCCTCCAGCATCTCGGCCCTCGCCGCGTCCTTGGCAGCGCACATAGCTGACTTGAGGACCGCCTTCGCCTCTCGATATGAAGCGTAAAGACGGTCCTCGTCTGTCTGGCTACGTGCGCTGCGCCGACGGCTCCGCGTGTAGGCCCTACGGGCCGCCACGCAGGTGGCCCGGAGGCCTGCCAGCTCCTCCGACCACCAGTAGACGGCACGACGGGGAGGCGGACGACGGGACCGAGGCATGCTGGAGTTGCACACCTCGGTCAGGGAACCCCTCAGCTGGGCCGCTGCGGAGTCCACGTCCAGGACCTCAACAGGGGGCGACAGCCAGTCCTGCAGGAAGGCAGCCTCCTTGGCTGCCTCGCGGTCCAGGCGAGTGAGGGCCCACCGAGGGAAGGGAGACCTGCCAGAGCGGGCCATCTCCCCCCGGGAACCATGCTGGGTGGAGATGTCGAACCGCACATATCTGTGGTCCGACAATGTCTCCACCATCTCAACCCGCCAGTTCACAATGCGTGCGGCAAGGACGGGGGTGGCAAACGACACGTCGACCACCGACCCTCCCCGTTGCCGCACACATGTGTGGACCGCCCCCCTGTTGAGGAGGGACACGCCGCATGACGCCGACCAAAAACACGACGGCGCGTCCCCGGACGTTGCAGGAGGCAGCCGGGTTGCCCCAGGCCTCCGACTTGGCGTTCAGGTCGCCCAACACCACGACCTGGCGTGGCGCCGCCCTCGCTACGACAGCAGTGAGGACCTCCAGGAAGTCCTCAAAGTCTGAGAGAGGGCGGTTAGGGGAGAAGTAGACCCCCACCAGGGCCAGATCTCCCCACGCGGCGGCCACGTATCCCGGTCCCCTCTCTAAGAGCGAGAGGGGAGGGGAGTCTGTGGAAGACCGCGACACCAACGCCACCAAGCCGTCCCGGTCGCCTAGCCAGCTGCCAGGGACCGAGTAAGGCTCGGCGACCACCGCCAAGTCCACCAACCACTCAGCCATGGTCTGCATCAGCAGATCCTGGGCTGCCCGGCAGTGGTTGGCGTTCGTCTGAAGGATGCGATGTTCGACTCTATCCATTAGTCGGACATCGCACCCCCCTCCTCCGCAGCTGTGCTGGCAACAGGCCCAGCTGGCACCTGCGCTTTGCCCCTCGTAGGGGGAGGATTACAATTCCTCCCCTTCATTATGTGACCCGCCGGGCGGCTACTGGCGGCACACACCGCGCAGTGCGGCTTAGCAGCCGTGCAGGAGGCGGCTTTGTGGCCGTCCTTGCCGCAGCGGTAGCAACTGTCCGTCCTGTCGACTTTGGACGGACAGAGGGCTCGGGTGTGCCCGATGCCGAAGCACCTAAAGCAGCGCAGAGGCTGCTCATCAAGTGCCCGGACCACACCCGAGCTAAAGCCAACAGAGAGCCGTCCTTTGTTGAGGACGGCTTTGGCGGCGGCGACTGGGCACTCGAGCCGCATAGAGCCCATGCCGCCGCGGCCGACCCTGATGTCGCGGCCCTGTACCGCTGCGACGCTACATCCACCGATTGCAGCGACCGCCGCCACTACCTCCTCTTTGGTGACGGAGTCGTCGAGATCCGTCACCTCTATGGCCGCCGACTTGATTGGTCGGGCCACCTTGGCCGCGTCCGCGACGACCTCCTGCAGCTTGGCTGCGAAGAGGTCGGCGTTGGCGCTGCCCTCCGCCCCCGGGAACTCAAAAAGTCGAGCCCCGGTTTGGGTACGCCGGCAGGAGACTTTGTCGATCCCCAGTTTGGCGGGATCGGCATTGGCACGCGCACGCAACAAAATAGACGCGTACGTTTCCCCGCGCTCCGCAGCCTCCGCAGTGAGCGTCACCACGACGGCTGCGGACTGTGGGGGAACAAGCTTACCCCTCCTTCGCCCCTTCCTCTTCCCCTTACCAGTCGCCTGTGACTGGCTGGGAGGCGTGGTGGCGGGGGCGGCCGCTGCCGCCTTTCGGCCCTTGCCTTTCCCCTTCCCCCTCCCAGTCGTCTGCGACTGGTTGGGAGGCGTAGTGGCGGGGACAGCAGAGACGGCTGTCGCTGTCTTCTTTCCCCTTCCCTTGCCTTTCCCCCTCCCGACCACCTCAATCCAACCCTCCTGGTTGGACGGAGTGGTCGAAGGAAGAATGGCGTCCTCCACTTGTGAGGACGGCCCCGGCTGACTTTGCCTTTTGTCCGCCGCAAGCGGTGGTCGGAGGCGCTGCTCCGGCAGGAGCCGGTCCTCGATGCCTGCCAAGCAGGCTCGGGTGAAAGCCCGCTCCTCCATGACGACCTTGCGGATGACATCCTCAAGGTTGGAGGCGGGGGCTTCCACTGCAGGCGACGTGCCCTGACTTGGCGGGGCAGTTGCGTCAGCCAACTTCTGATGAAGTTGGCTGACCTCCAGTTGCAGGCGATCCACCTTCGCCTGCAGCTGCCGCGTTTCGTCGGTCGCTGTCCGTCGGACCAGCTCTTCGACGATGCCGCGCATACTTGCGGCCCGGCACTTAAGGGCCTTTTGGAAAGTGCCCTTAAGGTGTGAGGACTTGGCGGCGACCTCCACGATCTCCTCCTCGTCCTCCTCCGCCATACGCTCCAGCTCTGCCACGGAGTTGTCGGCGTACAGAACGCGTGACGCGCCGTAGCCGGACTTGGCCCGGGCGGCACGCGCTCGCTGCTCCTTCGCAGCTACCCGCTCCTCCAGCTCCTGCTGGTTCTGCTCCCGCCGAGATAGGTCCAACTGTCGTTGGGCATCCTCGAGACCCACCGAGTGGGTATCTGCGGCTGTCGCTGGCCTCTTCGCCTTCGCCAGCCCCGTCGAGCCTGAGGCCGAAGAACCTCCCGACCCTTCGTTGCGACGCGCGGGGCGCTTTCGCGACCGCGAAGTGCCCGCGTCTGAGACGCTGACGAGGGACCCGTCTGAGTCCGACGTCTCGTCTGCCGTCCTGAAGAAGCTAGCTGCAGACGGCGCGCGGCTAGCTTCTGACGCTGAAGCGTCGGATTGGCCCTGAGAAGGGCCTTTGGTTTGGCCCTGAGAAGGGCCTTTTAAGAAACGCCCTAAGGCATCCCGCTTGGGCTTAGGCATTGCCTCCGCCGAATTCGTAGTAAAAACCGCAAAAAGATAAAAACAACCGCAAGGTGAAGATAAAATAGACTACGAATGCACACTGTACTTTGGCCGTGCCCAGTCTGCCACTCCGTTACGGTGTCAGAACTGGGCCGTTTCCAGGGGACGCGACGTGGACGCAAACAGTGTGAGGGGGTCCCCCAACCTAACCTAACCTTTTTTTTTTTTTTTTTTTTTTTTTTTTTTTTTGTTTCGGCTGGGAAAAAATGCATTACGCATACCCTCTCACTCGGGGGAGTGGGAGGGGTATGTGGGACTCCCCGGGCAAGCCCGGTATACCCACTAAAACAACCCAGCAACGAAATTCCCGCAACGTCATAGTGGGGGTGGACTGGGAGATCGGCGTAGCCTTTACGTCCAGTCCACCTCCGACGACCGCCCGCCTTAGCGGGCCCTTCGCGCCCCCCCCGTTAGGGGAAGGCCGGGAACCTCCGACGATGATGGTGGTGATGCGTGCAATGCGGGCGGGGGCGCCCCCGCGCCTGTCGCCCGCCCATCACCACCGCGAGGAGGGAGAAGAAGACGTCTTCTCCGACCTCGCCTTCGTCTGCGGAGCGGCGCAGCGAGAGGATCGTCCTCCCGCGCGCGCTCCGCCGCCTCCTTCTGCGAGATGACATCCTCGCAAAAGGAGGCGACCGCGGCCCAGGACTCCTCACTCCCCAGCATGCATCTGACCACGCTGGGAAGGGAGAGGTCCTGTCCGATCTCCGCAGTGAGACTGCGACGCGGCTCGGACCAAGCTGGGCACACCTCCAGTGTGTGCTGCGCCGTGTCCTCCGCCGCGCCGCAGTCGTGACACGCCGGTGTCTCCTCCCTCCCGATCCGGTGCAGGTGCGTGCCGAAACAGCCGTGGCCAGACAACACCTGCACCAGACGGAAGGAGAGGAAGCCGTGTGGCCGCTCGAGCCAATCCCGCAGGACTGGACCGAGCGCGTCCAGGGTACGGCGACCAAAGGTGGCGGAGGCGAGGTCCTCCGTCCAATGGACGATGATAGCGTCCCTCGCCTCCCTCCGCACTGCCTCCCGCTCCTCCGCGACAGGGCGCTCCCCAAGCGCTTTTCGGCGCGCCGTCCATTCGTAGACTCTGGCGAGCACCCACGCCTCCAACTCCCAAGGAGGGGTGCTGGCCAGAGCGCACGCCGCCGAAAAGCCTACCGAGCGGTAGGCCCTCGCCACCCGCTGTGCAATGGCCCTTTGTGGCCTGCGGATGGCTGTCGCGTTCTCCCTCCTGTTGAGGGAGTCCGCCCAGATGGGGGCCCCGTAGAGGGCCATGCTCCTCAGGATGCCGGCATATAAGCGCCGGCATCGTGCACTGGGCCCCCCAAGGTTCGGGAGGAGCCAGGAGAGTGCGCCTGCGGCCTTCAGCAGGCGCGTCGACAGCCCGCTAAAGTGCGGGCCGAAGCGCCACCTGCTGTCCAGTATCAGGCCCAGATATTTCATCTGGGCCTTCACCTCCACCCGGATGCCCTCCACGACAATGTGGGCATCGGGAGGGCAGCGCTGCCGAGGCCCGTGGAAGAACACAGCCTCGGTCTTGTTCAGCGCCACCCTCAACCCTAGGCGGCGGATCCTTCCTGCGACTAAGGATCCGCCAGCCGAGGCCAGACAGGCCGCCTCCCTGAAATTCCTCCCCCGGGCAGTGAGGAGAGTGTCATCCGCGTAGCAGATGACACTCGTGCCACGGAGGAGGGCTCCCCGCAGGAGCCAATCGAACCCGATGTTCCACAGGGGGGGGCCAAGTACCGACCCCTGTGGAACACCGCACTCTGCGCCGTACCGCCGCAACCTGGCCGTTTTGTCTACAAGGAGGACCTCTCGGTCCTCCAAGTAGTCGGCCAGGAGGTCCCGCAAGTATTGGGGCACTCCATGATAGCGGAGTGCCTCCAATATCGTCGAGTGGGGGACGGAGTTGAAGGCATTGGCTATGTCGAACGACACTGCCAAAACTCCGTCCCCCGCCTCGACCGCCCCCTTCACCTGCCCCTTGAGCAGGGCCAGCGCGTCGATGGTCGAACGCCCCTGTCGAAAACCGAACTGGGCGTCCGACAGGTCCGGCCCTACTCTCCGCAGATGGCTGTTCAGCCGGCAGGCGATGATCCCCTCGAACATTTTGCCGACCTCATCAAGAAGAACGATGGGTCGGTATGCCGAGGGGGAGTCCGCCGGGCGTCCCTCCTTGCGGAGGAGGCATAGCTGCCCCTCCTTCCACAGTTTCGGGAACCTTCCAGACGCGAGGCACGCGCTGAAAAGGTCCCGAAATCTGTCCTCCATTTGAGCGGCAGCTATGGCCACCACTCTTGCTGGGACGCCATCCGGACCGGGGGCCGTCTTCTTGGCGCGGAGGCTAAGAAGACCCTCGCGGAACTCTTCTGCCGTCACCGGGGGCACATCTGCCTCCGCCGGTGGAGCCGCCTCCTGCGGGGGATCCTGCGGGGGATCCATCGTTGGTGGGGTGAAGTCGGTCCTGCGCGGAAACAGGGACCGGACCACCCCATCCAACAGCGCCGGCTCGAGGGTCTCGGTCAATGGGGGACCATGGGGCCGCAGTTGGTTCCGCGCCGCCCTGTATGGTCTCCCAAAGGGATCCCGATCGAGACCCTCTAGCATCTCAGCCCTCGCCGAGTCCTTCGCAGCGCACATAGCTGACTTGAGGGCCGCCTTTGCCTCCCGGTAGTAAGCGTAGAGACGGTCCTCGTCTGCCTGACTACGTGCGCTGCGCCGTCGGCTCCGCGTGTAGGCCCTACGGGCCGCCACGCAGGTGGCCCGGAGGCCTGCCAGCTCCTCCGACCACCAATAGACGGCACGACGGGGGGGCGGACGACGGGACCGAGGCATGCTGGAGTTGCATACCTCGGTCAGGGATCCCCTCAGCTGGGCTGCTGCTGCGTCGACGTCCAGGGCCTCGACAGGGGGCGACAGCCAGTCCTGCAGGAAGGCAGCCTCCTTGGCTGCCTCGCGGTCCAGGCGAGTGAGGGCCCACCGAGGGAAGGGAGGCCTGCCAGAGCGAGCCATCTCCCCCCGGGAGCCATGCTGGGTGGAGATGTCGAACCGCACATATCTGTGGTCCGACAAGGTCTCCACCAGCTCCACCCGCCAGTTCACGATGCGTGCGGCTAAGACGGGTGTGGCAAACGAAACGTCGACCACCGACCCACCCTGCTGCCGCACACATGTGTGGACCGCCCCCCTGTTGAGGAGGGACACGCCGCATGACGCCGACCAGAACTCGACGGCGCGACCCCGGACGTTGCAGGAGGCAGCCGGGTTGCCCCAGGCCTCCGACTTGGCGTTAAGGTCGCCCAAAACCACGACGTGGCGTGGCGCCGCCCTCCCAACGACTGCAGTGAGGACCTCCAGGAAGTCCTCAAAGTCTGGAAGAGGGCGGTTAGGGGAGAAGTAGACCCCGACTAGGGCCAGATCCCCCCACGCGGCGGCCACATATCCCGGTCCCCTCTCCAAGAGCGAGAGGGGAGGGGAGTCTGTGGAAGACCGCGAAACCAACGCCACCAAGCCGTCCCGGTCGCCTAGCCAGCTGCCAGGGACCGAGTAAGGCTCGGCGACCACCGCCAAGTCCACCAACCACTCAGCCATGGTCTGCATCAGCAGATCCTGGGCTGCCCGGCAGTGGTTGGTATTCGTCTGTAGGATGCGATGTTCGACTCTATCCATTAGTCGGACATCGCACCCCCCTCCTCCGCAGCTGTGCTGGCAACAGGCCCAGCTGGCGCCTGCGCTTTGCCCCTCTTAGGGGGAGGATTGCACGTCCTCCCCGTCATCACATGGCCTGCCGGGCGGCCACTAGCGGCGCACACTGCGCAGTGTGGCTTCGCGGCCGTGCAGGAGGCGGCTTTGTGGCCGTCCTTGCCACAGCGATAGCAGCTGTCCGTCCTGTTGACTTTGGACGGACAGAGGGCTCCGGTGTGGCCGATGCCGAAGCACCTGAAGCAGCGCAGAGGCTGCTCCTCAAGTGCCCGGACCACACCGGAGCTGAAGCCGACGGAAAGCCTCCCCTTGTCCAGGACGGCCTTGGCGGCGGCGACAGGGCACTCGAGACGAATAGTGCCCATGCCACCGCGGCCGGTCCTGATGTCCCGGCCTTGCACTGCTGCGACGCTGCAGCCACCAATAGCTGCGACCGCCGCCACCACCTCCTCTTTGGTGACCGAGTCGTCGAGGTCGGTCACCAGTATGGCTGCCGACTTAATTGGTCGGGCCACCTTGGCCGCATCTGCGATGACCTCCTGCAGCTTGGCTGCAAAGAGGTCAGCGCTGGCGCTGCCGTCCGCCCCCTGGAACTCGAAAATGCGAGCCCCGGTTTGGGTACGCCGGCAGGATACTTTGCCGATCCCCAGTTGGGTGGGATCGGCATTGGCACGCGCCCGCACTAATACGGACGCGTACGTCTCCCCGCGCTCAGCAGCCTCCGCCGTGAGCGTCACGACGACGGCTGCAGACTGTGGGGGAACAAGTTTCCCCCTCCTTCTCCCCTTCCTCTTCCCCTTGCCAGTCGCCTGTGGTTGGCTGGTAGGCGTGGTGGCGGGGACGGCGGGGGTGGCCGCTGCCGCCTTTCGGCCCTTGCCCTTCCCCTTTCCCTGCGTCTGGCTGGGAGTCGTCCGCGACTGGCTGGCAGGCTCAGTGGCGGGGGCGACAGAGACGGCCTTCGTCTTCTTCCCCTTGCCCTTGCCTTTCCCCCTCCCGACCACCTCGATCCAGCCCTCCTGGTTGGACGGAGTGGTCGAAGGGAGATTGGCGTCCTCCGGTTGCGAGGACGGCCCCGGCTCGTCTCGCCTCTTGTCCGCCGCAAGTGGCGGTCGGAGGCGCTTCTCCGGCAAGAGCCGGTCCTCAATTCCTGCTATGCAGGCTCGGGTGAAAGCCCGCTCCTCCATGACGACCTTGCGGATAACATCCTCAAGGTTGGAGGAGGGGGCCTCCACGGCCGGCGTCGGGCCCACGGCAGGCGACGTGCCCTGATTTGGCGGGGCGGTAGCGTCAGCCAGATTCTGATGAAGCTGGCTGACCTGTAGCTGCAGGCGATCCACCTTCGCCTGCAGCTGCCGCGTTTCGTCTGTTGCTGTCCTCCGGACCAGCTCCTCGACGATGCCGCGCATACTTGCGGCCCTGCATTTAAGGGACTTTTGAAAAGTCCCTTTAAGGTGAGAAGACTTAGCGGCGACCTCCACAATACCCTCCTCGTCCTCGTGCGCCATCCGCTCGAGCTCCGCGACGGAGTAGTCCGCGTAGAGGACGGTGGATGCGCCGTACCCGGACTTGGCCCGGGCGGCACGCGCTCGCTGCTCTTTGAGAGCAACTCTCTCCTCCAGCTCCTCCTGGAGCTGTGCCCGCCGAGCCAGGTCCAGCTGGCGTTGGGCATCTGCGAGACCCACTGAGTGGGTGTCTGCGGCTGTCACTGGCCTCTTCGCCTTCGACAGCCCCGTCGAGCCTGAGGCCGAGGAACCCTCGGACCCGCTCTTGCGACGCGCGGCGCGCTTTCGCGACCGCGAACAACCCGCGTCTGAGACGAGGGACTCGTCAGAGTCCGACGTCTCGTCAGCCCTCCTAAAAAAGCTTGCCGCAGACGGCGCGCGGCTAGCTTCTGACGCCGAAGCGTCAGACTGGCCCTGAGAAGGGCCGTTGGGTTGGCCCTGAGAAGGGCCGTTGGATTGGCCCTGAGAAGGGCCTTTTAAGAAACGCCCTTGGGCGTCCCGCTTGGGTTTAGGCATATTGCCTCCGCCGAGATCGCAGCTAAAAGCCTCCAGATTAAAATAAAAACGCTACGAATGCACACTGTACTTTGGCCGAGCCCAGTCTGCCACTCCGTTACGGTGACAGAACTGGGTCGTTTCCAGGGGACGCGACGTGGACGCAAACAGTGTGAGGGGGTCCCCCAACCTAACCTAACCTAACCTAACCTTTTTTTTTTTTTTTTTTTTTTTTTTTTTTTTTTTTTTTTTTTTTTTTTTTTTTTTTTTTTTGTTTCGGCTGGGAAAAAATGCATTACGCATACCCTCTCACTCGGGGGAGTGGGAGGGGTATGTGGGACTCCCCGGGCAAGCCCGGTATACCCACTAAAACAACCCAGCAACGAAATTCCCGCAACGTCATAGTGGGGGTGGACTGGGAGATCGGCGTAGCCTTTACGTCCAGTCCACCTCCGACGACCGCCCGCCTTAGCGGGCCCTTCACGCCCCCCCCGTTGGGGGAGGGCCGGGAACCTCCGACGATGGTGGTGACGTGTGCAACGCGGGCGGAGGCGCCCCCGCGCCTGTCGCCCGCCCATCACCACCGCGAGGAGGGAGAAGAGGACGTCTTCTCCGACCTCGCCTTCGTCTGCGGAGCGGCGCAGCGAGAGGATCGTCCTCCCGCGCGCGCTCCGCCGCCTCCTTCTGCGAGATGACATCCTCGCAAAAGGAGGCGACCGCGGCCCAGGACTCCTCACTCCCCAGCATGCATCTGACCACGCTGGGAAGGGAGAGGTCCCGTCCGATCTCCGCAGTGAGACTGCGACGCGGCTCGGACCAAGCTGGGCACACCTCCAGTGTGTGCTGCGCCGTGTCCTCCGCCGCGCCGCAGTCGTGACACGCCGGTGTCTCCTCCCTCCCGACCCGGTGCAGGTGTGTGCCGAAACAGCCGTGGCCAGACAACACCTGCACCAGACGGAAGGAGAGGAAGCCGTGCGGCCGCTCGAGCCAATCCCGCAGGACTGGACCGAGCGCGTCGAGCGTTCGACGGCCAAAGGTGGCAGAGGCGAGGTCCTCTGTCCAATGGACGATGATGGCGTCCCTCGCCTCCCTCCGCACGGCTTCCCGCTCCTCTGCGACAGGGCGCTCCCCGAGCGCTTTTCGGCGCGCCGTCCATTCGTACACCCTGGCGAGCACCCACGCCTCCAACTCCCAAGGAGGGGTGCCCGCCAGAGCGCACGCCGCCGAAAAGCCTACCGACCGGTAGGCCCTCGCCACCCGCTGTGCAATGGCCCTTTGTGGCCTGCGGATGGCGGTCGCATTCTCCCTCCTATTGAGGGAGTCCGCCCAGATTGGGGCCCCATACAGGGCCATGCTCCGCAGGATGCCGGCATACAAGCGCCGGCATCGTGCACTAGGCCCCCCCAGGTTCGGGAGGAGCCACGACAGGGAGTCGGCGGCCTTCAGCAGGCGCGTCGACAGCCCGCTGAAGTGCGGGCCGAAGCGCCACCTGCTGTCCAGTATCAGGCCCAGATATTTCATCTGGGCCTTGACCTCCACCCGGATGCCCTCCACGACAATGTGGGCATCCGGAGGGCAGCGCTGCCGAGGCCCGTGGAAGAACACGGCCTCGGTCTTGTTCAGCGCCACCCTCAACCCTAGGCGGCGGATCCTTCCTGCGACCAAGGATCCGCCAGCCGAGGCCAGACAGGCCGCCTCCCTGAAGGTTCTCCCCCGGGCAGTGAGGAGAGTGTCATCCGCGTAACAGATGACACTCGTGCCACGGAGGAGGGCTCCTCTCAACAGCCAATCGAACCCGATGTTCCAAAGGGGTGGCCCAAGGACTGACCCCTGTGGAACACCGGACTCCGCGCCGTACCTCCGGAGCCTGGCCGTTTTGTCCACAAGGAGGACCTCTCGGTCCTCCAAGTAGTCGGCCAGGAGGTCCCGCAAGTATTGGGGCACTCCATGATAGCGGAGTGCCTCCAATATCGTCGAGTGGGGGACGGAGTTGAAGGCGTTGGCTATGTCGAACGACACTGCCAAAACTCCGTCCCCCGCCTCGACCGCCCCCTTCACCTGCCCCTTCAGTAGGGCCAGTGCGTCGATGGTCGAACGCCCCTGTCGGAAACCGAATTGGGCGTCCGACAGGTCTGGCCCTACCCTCCGCAGATGGCTGTTGAGCCGGCAGGCGATGATCCCCTCGAACATTTTGCCGACCTCATCAAGAAGAACGATGGGTCGGTATGCCGAGGGGGAGTCGACCGGGCGTCCCTCCTTGCGGAGTAGGCATAGCTGCCCCTCCTTCCACAGTTTCGGGAACCTTCCAGACACGAGGCACGCGCTGAAAAGGTCCCGAAATCTGTCCTCCATCTGAGCGGCAGCTATGGCCACCACTCTTGCTGGGACGCCATCCGGACCGGGGGCCGTCTTCTTGGCGCGGAGGCTAAGAAGACCCTCGCGGAACTCTTCCGCCGTCACCGGGGGCACATCTGCCTCCGCCGGTGGAGCCGCCTCCTGCGGGGGATCCTGTGGGGGATCCATCGTTGGTGGGGTGAAGTCGGTCCTGCGCGGAAACAGGGACCGGACCACCCCATCCAACAGTGCCGGCTCGAGGGTCTCGGTCAATGGGGGACCATGGGGCCGCAGTTGGTTCCGCGCCGCCCTGTATGGTCTCCCAAAGGGATCCCGATCGAGACCCTCTAGCATCTCAGCCCTCGCCGAGTCCTTCGCAGCGCACATAGCCGACTTGAGGGCCGCCTTTGCCTCCCGGTAGGAAGCGTAGAGACGGTCCTCGTCTGCCTGACTACGTGCGCTGCGCCGACGGCTCCGCGTGTAGGCCCTACGGGCCGCCACGCAGGTGGCCCGGAGGCCTGCCAGCTCCTCCGACCACCAATAGACGGCACGACGGGGAGGCGGACGACGGGACCGAGGCATGCTGGAGTTGCATACCTCGGTCAGGGATCCTCTCAGCTGGGCTGCTGCTGCGTCGACGTCCAGGGCCTCGACAGGGGGCGACAGCCAGTCCTGCAGGAAGGCAGCCTCCTTGGCTGCCTCGCGGTCCAGGCGAGTGAGGGCCCACCGCGGGAAGGGAGGCCTGCCAGAGCGGACCATCTCCCCCCGGGAGCCATGCTGGGTGGAGATGTCGAACCGCACATATCTGTGGTCCGACAAGGTCTCCACCAGCTCCACCCGCCAGTTCACGATGCGTGCGGCTAAGACGGGGGTGGCAAACGAAACGTCGACCACCGACCCACCCTGCTGCCGCACACATGTGTGGACCGCCCCCCTGTTGAGGAGGGACACGCCGCATGACGCCGACCAAAATTCGACGGCGCGACCCCGGACGTTGCAGGAGGCAGCCGGGTTGCCCCAGGCCTCCGACTTGGCGTTTAGGTCGCCCAAAACCACGACGTGGCGTGGCGCCGCCCTCCCGACGACTGCAGTGAGGACCTCCAGGAAGTCCTCAAAGTCTGGAAGAGGGCGGTTAGGGGAGAAGTAGACCCCGACTAGGGCCAGATCCCCCCACGCGGCGGCCACATATCCCGGTCCCCTCTCTAAGAGTGAGAGGGGAGGGGAGTCTGTGGAAGACCGCGACACCAACGCCACCAAGCCGTCCCGGTCGCCTAGCCAGCTGCCAGGGACCGAGTAAGGCTCGGCGACCACCGCCAAGTCCACCAACCACTCAGCCATGGTCTGCATCAGCAGATCCTGGGCTGCCCGGCAGTGGTTGGTGTTCGTCTGAAGGATGCGATGTTCGACTCTATCCATTAGTCGGACATCGCACCCCCCTCCTCCGCAGCTGTGCTGGCAACAGGCCCAGCTGGCGCCTGCGCTTTGCCCCTCTTAGGGGGAGGATTGCACGTCCTCCCCTTCATAACATGGCCTGCCGGGCGGCCACTGGCGGCGCACACTGAGCAGTGCGGCTTGGCGGCCGTGCAGGAGGCGGCTTTGTGGCCGTCCTTGCCGCAGCGGTAGCAGGTGTCCGCCCTGTCGACCTTGGACGGACAGAGGGCTCCAGTGTGTCCGATGCCGAAGCACCTGAAGCAGCGTAAAGGCTGCTCACCAAGTGCCCGGACCACACCGGAACTGAACCCGACGGCGAGCCGTCCCTTGTTTAGGACGGCTTTGGCGGCGGCGACTGGGCACTCGAGACGAATGAGACCCATGCCACCGCGGCCGATCCTAATGTTTCGGCCCTGTACCGCTGCGACGCTGCAGCCACCAATCGCTGCGACCGCCGCCACTACCTCCTCTTTGGTGACGGAGTCGTCGAGGTCCGTCACCTCTATGGCCGCCGATTTCACAGGTCGGGCCACCTTGGCCGCGTCTGCGATGACCTCCCGCAGCTTGTCTGCGAAGAGGTCGGCGCTGGCGCTGCCCTCCGCCCCTGGGAACTCGAAAATTCGAGCCCCAGTTTGGGTCCGCCTGCAAGTAACTTTGCCGATCCCCAGTTGGGTGGGATCGGCATTGGCACGCGCCCGTACAAGTACGGACGCGTAAGTCTCCCCGCGCTCCGCAGCCTCCGCAGTGAGCGTCACCACGACGGCTGCGGACTGTGGGGGAGCAAGCTTCCCCCTCCTTCTCCCCTTCCTCTTCCCCTTGCCAGTCACCTGTGACTGGCTGGGAGGCGTGGTGGCAGGGACGGCGGGGGCGGCCTTTGCCGCCTTTTGGCCCTTGCCTTTCCCCTTTCCCTTCCCGGTCTGCGTTTGCGCCTGGCTGGGAGGCGTGGAGGCAGGAACAGCAGAGACGGCTGTCGCTGTCTTCCTGGCCTTGCCCTTGTTCTTCCCTCTCCCGACCACCTCGATCCAGCCCTCCTGGTTGGACGGAGTGGTCGAAGGGAGATTTACGTCCTCCACTTGCGAGGACGGCCCCGGCTCGACTCGCCTCTTGTCCGCCGCAAGCGGCGGTCGGAGGCGCTGCTCCGGCAAGAGCCGGTCCTCAATGCCCGCAAAGCAGGCTCGGGTGAAAGCCCGCTCCTCCATAACCACTTTGCGGATAACATCCTCAAGTTGGCTGGAGGCGGGGGCTTCCACGGCAGGCGACGTGCCCTGACTTGGCGGGGCGGTGGCGTCAGCCAACTTCTGATGAAGCTGGCTGACCTCCGATTGCAGGCGATCCACTTTCGCCTGCAGCTGCCTCGTCTCGTCGGTGCTCGTCCGGCTGACAAGCTCCTTTACAATGCCGCGCAAGCTCGCGGCCCTGCATTTAAGGGACTTTTGGAAAGTCCCTTTTAAGTGCGAGGACTTTGCGGCAACCTCCACAATCCCCTCCTCGTCCTCCTCCGCCATCCGCTCGAGCTCCACAACGGAGAAGTCCGAGTAAAGGACGTGGGACGCGCCGTATCCGGACTTGGCCCGGGCGGCACGCGCTCGCTGCTCCTTAAGAGCAACCATCTCCTCCAGCTCCTCCTGGAGCTGTGCCCGCCGAGCCAGGTCCAGCTGGCGTTGGGCATCTGCGAGACCCACTGAGTGGGTGTCAGCGGCTGTCGCAGGCCGTTTCGCCTTTGGCAGCCCCGTCGAGCCCGAGGCCGAGGAACCCTCGGACCCGCTCTTGCGACGCGCGGCACGCTTCCGCGACCGCGAATTGCCCGCGTCTGAGACGCTGACGAGGGACTCGTCTGAGTCCGACGTCTCGTCTGCCCTCCTAAAAAAGCTGGCCGCAGACGGCGCGCGGCTAGCTTCTGACGCCGAAGCGTCAGACTGGCCCTGAGAAGGGCCGTTGGGTTGGCCCTGAGAAGGGCCGTTGGGTTGGCCCTGAAAAGGGCCTTTCAAGAAACGCCCTTGGGCGTCCCGCTTGGGTTTAGGCATATTGCCTCCTCCGAAATCGCAGCTGAATCCGCCAGATAAAATAAAATCGCTACGAGAGCACACTGTTCTTTGGCCGAACCCCAGTCTGCCACTCCGTTACGGTGACAGAACTGGGTCGTTTCCAGGGGACGCGACGTGGACGCAAACAGTGTGGGGGGTCCCCCAACCTAACCTTTTTTTTTTTTTTTTTTTTGTTTCGGCTGGGAAAAAATGCGTTACGCATACCCTCTCACTCGGGGGAGTGGGAGGGGTATGTGGGACTCCCCGGGCAAGCCCGGTATACCCACTAAAACAACCCAGCAACGAAATTCCCGCAACGTCATAGTGGGGTGGACTGGGAGATCGGCGTAGCCTTTACGTCCAGTCCACCTCCGACGACCGCCCGCCTTAGCGGGCCCTTCACGCCCCCCCCGTTAGGGGAAGGCCGGGAACCTCCGACGATGATGGTGGTGATGCGTGCAATGCGGGCGGAGGCGCCCCCGCGCCTGTCGCCCGCCCATCACCACCGCGAGGAGGGAGAAGAGGACGTCTTCTCCGACCTCGCCTTCGTCTGCGGAGCGGCGCAGCGAGAGGGTCGTCCTCCCGCGCGCGCTCCGCCGCCTCCTTCTGCGAGATGACATCCTCGCAAAAGGAGGCGACCGCGGCCCAGGACTCCTCACTCCCCAGCATGCATCTGACCACGCTGGGAAGGGAGAGGTCCCGTCCGATCTCCGCAGTGAGACTGCGACGCGGCTCGGACCAAGCTGGGCACACCTCCAGTGTGTGCTGCGCCGTATCCTCCGCCGCGCCGCAGTCGTGACACGCCGGTGTCTCCTCCCTCCCGATCCGGTGCAGGTGCGTGCCGAAACAGCCGTGGCCAGACAAGACCTGCACCAGACGGAAGGAGAGGAAGCCGTGTGGCCGCTCGAGCCAATCCCGCAGGACTGGACCGAGCGCGTCCAGGGTACGACGACCAAAGGTGGCGGAGGCGAGGTCCTCCGTCCAATGGACGATGATGGCGTCCCTCGCCTCCCTCCGCACGGCTTCCCGCTCTTCAGCGACAGGGCGCTCCCCGAGCGCTTTTCGGCGCGCCGTCCATTCGTACACCCTGGCGAGCACCCACGCCTCCAACTCCCAAGGAGGGGCGCCCGCCAGAGCGCACGCCGCCGAAAAGCCTACCGACCGGTAGGCCCTCGCCACCCGCTGTGCAATGGCCCTTTGTGGCCTGCGGATGGCGGTCGCATTCTCCCTCCTATTGAGGGAGTCCGCCCATATTGGGGCCCCATACAGGGCCATGCTCCGCAGGATGCCGGCATACAAGCGCCGGCATCGTGCACTAGGCCCCCCCAGGTTCGGGAGGAGCCACGACAGGGAGTCGGCGGCCTTCAGCAGGCGCGTCGACAGCCCGCTGAAGTGCGGGCCGAAGCGCCACCTGCTGTCCAGTATCAGGCCCAGATATTTCATCTGGGCCTTGACCTCCACCCGGATGCCCTCCACGACAATGTGGGCATCCGGAGGGCAGCGCTGCCGAGGCCCGTGGAAGAACACGGCCTCGGTCTTGTTCAGCGCCACCCTCAACCCTAGGCGGCGGATCCTTCCTGCGACCAAGGATCCGCCAGCCGAGGCCAGACAGGCCGCCTCCCTGAAGGTTCTCCCCCGGGCAGTGAGGAGAGTGTCATCCGCGTAACAGATGACACTCGTGCCACGGAGGAGGGCTCCTCTCAACAGCCAATCGAACCCGATGTTCCAAAGGGGTGGCCCAAGGACTGACCCCTGTGGAACACCGGACTCCGCGCCGTACCTCCGGAGCCTGGCCGTTTTGTCCACAAGGAGGACCTCTCGGTCCTCCAAGTAGTCGGCCAGGAGGTCCCGCAAGTATTGGGGCACTCCATGATAGCGGAGTGCCTCCAATATCGTCGAGTGGGGGACGGAGTTGAAGGCGTTGGCTATGTCGAACGACACTGCCAAAACTCCGTCCCCCGCCTCGACCGCCCCCTTCACCTGCCCCTTCAGTAGGGCCAGTGCGTCGATGGTCGAACGCCCCTGTCGGAAACCGAATTGGGCGTCCGACAGGTCTGGCCCTACCCTCCGCAGATGGCTGTTGAGCCGGCAGGCGATGATCCCCTCGAACATTTTGCCGACCTCATCAAGAAGAACGATGGGTCGGTATGCCGAGGGGGAGTCGACCGGGCGTCCCTCCTTGCGGAGTAGGCATAGCTGCCCCTCCTTCCACAGTTTCGGGAACCTTCCAGACACGAGGCACGCGCTGAAAAGGTCCCGAAATCTGTCCTCCATCTGAGCGGCAGCTATGGCCACCACTCTTGCTGGGACGCCATCCGGACCGGGGGCCGTCTTCTTGGCGCGGAGGCTAAGAAGACCCTCGCGGAACTCTTCCGCCGTCACCGGGGGCACATCTGCCTCCGCCGGTGGAGCCGCCTCCTGCGGGGGATCCTGTGGGGGATCCATCGTTGGTGGGGTGAAGTCGGTCCTGCGCGGAAACAGGGACCGGACCACCCCATCCAACAGTGCCGGCTCGAGGGTCTCGGTCAATGGGGGACCATGGGGCCGCAGTTGGTTCCGCGCCGCCCTGTATGGTCTCCCAAAGGGATCCCGATCGAGACCCTCTAGCATCTCAGCCCTCGCCGAGTCCTTCGCAGCGCACATAGCCGACTTGAGGGCCGCCTTTGCCTCCCGGTAGGAAGCGTAGAGACGGTCCTCGTCTGCCTGACTACGTGCGCTGCGCCGACGGCTCCGCGTGTAGGCCCTACGGGCCGCCACGCAGGTGGCCCGGAGGCCTGCCAGCTCCTCCGACCACCAATAGACGGCACGACGGGGAGGCGGACGACGGGACCGAGGCATGCTGGAGTTGCATACCTCGGTCAGGGATCCTCTCAGCTGGGCTGCTGCTGCGTCGACGTCCAGGGCCTCGACAGGGGGCGACAGCCAGTCCTGCAGGAAGGCAGCCTCCTTGGCTGCCTCGCGGTCCAGGCGAGTGAGGGCCCACCGCGGGAAGGGAGGCCTGCCAGAGCGGACCATCTCCCCCCGGGAGCCATGCTGGGTGGAGATGTCGAACCGCACATATCTGTGGTCCGACAAGGTCTCCACCAGCTCCACCCGCCAGTTCACGATGCGTGCGGCTAAGACGGGGGTGGCAAACGAAACGTCGACCACCGACCCACCCTGCTGCCGCACACATGTGTGGACCGCCCCCCTGTTGAGGAGGGACACGCCGCATGACGCCGACCAAAATTCGACGGCGCGACCCCGGACGTTGCAGGAGGCAGCCGGGTTGCCCCAGGCCTCCGACTTGGCGTTTAGGTCGCCCAAAACCACGACGTGGCGTGGCGCCGCCCTCCCGACGACTGCAGTGAGGACCTCCAGGAAGTCCTCAAAGTCTGGAAGAGGGCGGTTAGGGGAGAAGTAGACCCCGACTAGGGCCAGATCCCCCCACGCGGCGGCCACATATCCCGGTCCCCTCTCTAAGAGTGAGAGGGGAGGGGAGTCTGTGGAAGACCGCGACACCAACGCCACCAAGCCGTCCCGGTCGCCTAGCCAGCTGCCAGGGACCGAGTAAGGCTCGGCGACCACCGCCAAGTCCACCAACCACTCAGCCATGGTCTGCATCAGCAGATCCTGGGCTGCCCGGCAGTGGTTGGTGTTCGTCTGAAGGATGCGATGTTCGACTCTATCCATTAGTCGGACATCGCACCCCCCTCCTCCGCAGCTGTGCTGGCAACAGGCCCAGCTGGCGCCTGCGCTTTGCCCCTCTTAGGGGGAGGATTGCACGTCCTCCCCTTCATAACATGGCCTGCCGGGCGGCCACTGGCGGCGCACACTGAGCAGTGCGGCTTGGCGGCCGTGCAGGAGGCGGCTTTGTGGCCGTCCTTGCCGCAGCGGTAGCAGGTGTCCGCCCTGTCGACCTTGGACGGACAGAGGGCTCCAGTGTGTCCGATGCCGAAGCACCTGAAGCAGCGTAAAGGCTGCTCACCAAGTGCCCGGACCACACCGGAACTGAACCCGACGGCGAGCCGTCCCTTGTTTAGGACGGCTTTGGCGGCGGCGACTGGGCACTCGAGACGAATGAGACCCATGCCACCGCGGCCGATCCTAATGTTTCGGCCCTGTACCGCTGCGACGCTGCAGCCACCAATCGCTGCGACCGCCGCCACTACCTCCTCTTTGGTGACGGAGTCGTCGAGGTCCGTCACCTCTATGGCCGCCGATTTCACAGGTCGGGCCACCTTGGCCGCGTCTGCGATGACCTCCCGCAGCTTGTCTGCGAAGAGGTCGGCGCTGGCGCTGCCCTCCGCCCCTGGGAACTCGAAAATTCGAGCCCCAGTTTGGGTCCGCCTGCAAGTAACTTTGCCGATCCCCAGTTGGGTGGGATCGGCATTGGCACGCGCCCGTACAAGTACGGACGCGTAAGTCTCCCCGCGCTCCGCAGCCTCCGCAGTGAGCGTCACCACGACGGCTGCGGACTGTGGGGGAGCAAGCTTCCCCCTCCTTCTCCCCTTCCTCTTCCCCTTGCCAGTCACCTGTGACTGGCTGGGAGGCGTGGTGGCAGGGACGGCGGGGGCGGCCTTTGCCGCCTTTTGGCCCTTGCCTTTCCCCTTTCCCTTCCCGGTCTGCGTTTGCGCCTGGCTGGGAGGCGTGGAGGCAGGAACAGCAGAGACGGCTGTCGCTGTCTTCCTGGCCTTGCCCTTGTTCTTCCCTCTCCCGACCACCTCGATCCAGCCCTCCTGGTTGGACGGAGTGGTCGAAGGGAGATTTGCGTCCTCCA
Source organism: Ceramica pisi (assembly GCA_963859965.1). NCBI lineage: Eukaryota > Metazoa > Arthropoda > Insecta > Lepidoptera > Noctuidae > Ceramica > Ceramica pisi. The sequence goes on along the minus strand of CAWLEM010000020.1, from coordinate 11,020 downwards.
CTTGCGAGGACGGCCCCGGCTCGACTCGCCTCTTGTCCGCCGCAAGCGGCGGTCGGAGGCGCTGCTCCGGCAAGAGCCGGTCCTCAATGCCCGCAAAGCAGGCTCGGGTGAAAGCCCGCTCCTCCATAACCACTTTGCGGATAACATCCTCAAGTTGGCTGGAGGCGGGGGCTTCCACGGCAGGCGACGTGCCCTGACTTGGCGGGGCGGTGGCGTCAGCCAACTTCTGATGAAGCTGGCTGACCTCCGATTGCAGGCGATCCACTTTCGCCTGCAGCTGCCTCGTCTCGTCGGTGCTCGTCCGGCTGACAAGCTCCTTTACAATGCCGCGCAAGCTCGCGGCCCTGCATTTAAGGGACTTTTGGAAAGTCCCTTTTAAGTGCGAGGACTTTGCGGCAACCTCCACAATCCCCTCCTCGTCCTCCTCCGCCATCCGCTCGAGCTCCACAACGGAGAAGTCCGAGTAAAGGACGTGGGACGCGCCGTATCCGGACTTGGCCCGGGCGGCACGCGCTCGCTGCTCCTTAAGAGCAACCATCTCCTCCAGCTCCTCCTGGAGCTGTGCCCGCCGAGCCAGGTCCAGCTGGCGTTGGGCATCTGCGAGACCCACTGAGTGGGTGTCAGCGGCTGTCGCAGGCCGTTTCGCCTTTGGCAGCCCCGTCGAGCCCGAGGCCGAGGAACCCTCGGACCCGCTCTTGCGACGCGCGGCACGCTTCCGCGACCGCGAATTGCCCGCGTCTGAGACGCTGACGAGGGACTCGTCTGAGTCCGACGTCTCGTCTGCCCTCCTAAAAAAGCTGGCCGCAGACGGCGCGCGGCTAGCTTCTGACGCCGAAGCGTCAGACTGGCCCTGAGAAGGGCCGTTGGGTTGGCCCTGAGAAGGGCCGTTGGGTTGGCCCTGAAAAGGGCCTTTCAAGAAACGCCCTTGGGCGTCCCGCTTGGGTTTAGGCATATTGCCTCCTCCGAAATCGCAGCTGAATCCGCCAGATAAAATAAAATCGCTACGAGAGCACACTGTTCTTTGGCCGAACCCCAGTCTGCCACTCCGTTACGGTGACAGAACTGGGTCGTTTCCAGGGGACGCGACGTGGACGCAAACAGTGTGGGGGGTCCCCCAACCTAACCTTTTTTTTTTTTTTTTTTTGTTTCGGCTGGGAAAAAATGCGTTACGCATACCCTCTCACTCGGGGGAGTGGGAGGGGTATGTGGGACTCCCCGGGCAAGCCCGGTATACCCACTAAAACAACCCAGCAACGAAATTCCCGCAACGTCATAGTGGGGGTGGACTGGGAGATCGGCGTAGCCTTTACGTCCAGTCCACCTCCGACGACCGCCCGCCTTAGCGGGCCCTTCACGCCCCCCCCGTTGGGGGAGGGCCGGGAACCTCCGACGATGGTGGTGACGTGTGCAATGCGGGCGCAGGCGCCCCCGCGCCTGTCGCCCGCCCATCACCACCGCGAGGAGGGAGAAGAGGGCGTCTTCTCCGACCTCGCCTTCGTCTGCGGAGCGGCGCAGCGAGAGGATCGTCCTCCCGCGCGCGCTCCGCCGCCTCCTTCTGCGAGATGACATCCTCGCAAAAGGAGGCGACCGCGGCCCAGGACTCCTCACTCCCCAGCATGCATCTGACCACGCTGGGAAGGGAGAGGTCCTGTCCGATCTCCGCAGTGAGACTGCGACGCGGCTCGGACCAAGCTGGGCACACCTCCAGTGTGTGCTGCGCCGTGTCCTCCGCCGCGCCGCAGTCGTGACACGCCGGTGTCTCCTCCCTCCCGATCCGGTGCAGGTGCGTGCCGAAACAGCCGTGGCCAGACAACACCTGCACCAGACGGAAGGAGAGGAAGCCGTGCGGCCGCTCGAGCCAGTCTCGCAAGACTGGACCGAGCGCGTCCAGCGTTCGACGGCCAAAGGTGGCGGAGGCGAGGTCCTCTGTCCAATGGACGATGATGGCGTCCCTCGCCTCCCTCCGCACGGCTTCCCGCTCCTCAGCGACGGGGCGCTCCCCGAGCGCTTTTCGGCGAGCCGTCCACTCGTACACTCTGGCGAGCACCCATGCCTCCAACTCCCAAGGAGGGGTGCTGGCCAGAGCGCACGCTGCCGAGAAGCCCACAGAGCGGTAGGCCCTCGCTACCCGCTGCGCGATGGCCCTTTGGGGCCTGCGGATCGCCGTCGCATTCTCCCTCCTGTGGAGGGAGTCCGCCCAGATTGGGGCCCCGTATAGGGCCATGCTCCGCAGGATGCCGGCATACAAGCGCCGGCATCGCGCGCTGGGCCCACCCAGGTTCGGGAGGAGCCACGACAGGGCGCCGGCGGCCTTCAGCAGGCGCGTCGACAGCCCGCTGAAGTGCGGGCCGAAGCGCCACCTGCTGTCCAGTACCAGGCCCAGATACTTCATCTGGGCCTGGACCCCCACCCTGATGCCCTCCACATTGATGTGGGCATCTGGAGGGCAGCGCTGCCGAGGCCCGCGAAAGAACACGGCCTCGGTCTTGTTCAGCGCCACCCTCAACCCCAGGCGGCGGATCCTTCCTGCGACCAAGGATCCGCCAGCCGAGGCCAGACAGGCCGCCTCCCCAAAGTTCCTCCCCCGGGCAGTGAGGAGAGTGTCATCCGCGTAGCAGATGACACTCGTGCCACGGAGGAGGGCTCCCCGCAGGAGCCAATCGAACCCGATGTTCCACAGGGGGGGCCCAAGTACCGACCCCTGTGGAACACCGCACTCTGCGCCGTACCGCCGCAACCTGGCCGTTTTGTCTACAAGGAGGACCTCTCGGTCCTCCAAGTAGTCGGCCAGGAGGTCCCGCAAGTATTGGGGCACTCCATGATAGCGGAGTGCCTCCAATATCGTCGAGTGGGGGACGGAGTTGAAGGCGTTGGCTATGTCGAATGACACTGCCAAAACTCCGTCCCCCGCCTCGACTGCCCCCTTCACCTGCCCCTTGAGCAGGGCCAGCGCGTCGATGGTCGAACGCCCCTGTCGGAAACCAAACTGGGCGTCCGACAGGTCTGGCCCTACCCCCCGCAGATGGCTGTTGAGCCGGCAGGCGATGATCCCCTCGAACATTTTGCCGACCTCATCAAGCAGGACGATGGGTCGGTATGCCGAGGGGGAGTCCACTGGGCGTCCCTCCTTGCGGAGGAGGCATAGCTGCCCCTCCTTCCACAGTTTCGGGAACCTTCCAGACGCGAGGCACGCGCTGAACAGGTCCCGAAATCTGTCCTCCATTTGAGCGGCAGCTATAGCCACCACCCGTGCTGGGACGCCGTCCGGACCGGGGGCCGTCTTCTTGGCGCGAAGGCCAAGAAGACCCTCGCGGAACTCTTCCTCCGTCACCGGGGGCACGTCTGCCTCCGCCGGTGGTGCCGCCCCTCGCGGGGGGTCCATCGTTGGTGGGGTGAAGTCGGTCCTGCGCGGAAACAGGGACCGGACCACCCCATCCAGCAGCGCCGGCTCGAGGGTCTCCGTCAGGGGGGGACCATGGGGCCGCAGTTGGTTCCGCGCTGCCCGATATGGTCTCCCATAGGGATCCCGATCGAGACCCTCCAGCATCTCGGCCCTCGCCGCGTCCTTGGCAGCGCACATAGCTGACTTGAGGACCGCCTTCGCCTCTCGATATGAAGCGTAAAGACGGTCCTCGTCTGTCTGGCTACGTGCGCTGCGCCGACGGCTCCGCGTGTAGGCCCTACGGGCCGCCACGCAGGTGGCCCGGAGGCCTGCCAGCTCCTCCGACCACCAGTAGACGGCACGACGGGGAGGCGGACGACGGGACCGAGGCATGCTGGAGTTGCACACCTCGGTCAGGGAACCCCTCAGCTGGGCCGCTGCGGAGTCCACGTCCAGGACCTCAACAGGGGGCGACAGCCAGTCCTGCAGGAAGGCAGCCTCCTTGGCTGCCTCGCGGTCCAGGCGAGTGAGGGCCCACCGAGGGAAGGGAGACCTGCCAGAGCGGGCCATCTCCCCCCGGGAACCATGCTGGGTGGAGATGTCGAACCGCACATATCTGTGGTCCGACAATGTCTCCACCATCTCAACCCGCCAGTTCACAATGCGTGCGGCAAGGACGGGGGTGGCAAACGACACGTCGACCACCGACCCTCCCCGTTGCCGCACACATGTGTGGACCGCCCCCCTGTTGAGGAGGGACACGCCGCATGACGCCGACCAAAACACGACGGCGCGTCCCCGGACGTTGCAGGAGGCAGCCGGGTTGCCCCAGGCCTCCGACTTGGCGTTCAGGTCGCCCAACACCACGACCTGGCGTGGCGCCGCCCTCGCTACGACAGCAGTGAGGACCTCCAGGAAGTCCTCAAAGTCTGAGAGAGGGCGGTTAGGGGAGAAGTAGACCCCCACCAGGGCCAGATCTCCCCACGCGGCGGCCACGTATCCCGGTCCCCTCTCTAAGAGCGAGAGGGGAGGGGAGTCTGTGGAAGACCGCGACACCAACGCCACCAAGCCGTCCCGGTCGCCTAGCCAGCTGCCAGGGACCGAGTAAGGCTCGGCGACCACCGCCAAGTCCACCAACCACTCAGCCATGGTCTGCATCAGCAGATCCTGGGCTGCCCGGCAGTGGTTGGCGTTCGTCTGAAGGATGCGATGTTCGACTCTATCCATTAGTCGGACATCGCACCCCCCTCCTCCGCAGCTGTGCTGGCAACAGGCCCAGCTGGCACCTGCGCTTTGCCCCTCGTAGGGGGAGGATTACAATTCCTCCCCTTCATTATGTGACCCGCCGGGAACCTAACCTTTTTTTTTTTTTTTTTTTTTTTTTTTTTTTGTTTCGGCTGGGAAAAAATGCATTACGCATACCCTCTCACTCGGGGGAGTGGGAGGGGTATGTGGGACTCCCCGGGCAAGCCCGGTATACCCACTAAAACAACCCAGCAACGAAATTCCCGCAACGTCATAGTGGGGGTGGACTGGGAGATCGGCGTAGCCTTTACGTCCAGTCCACCTCCGACGACCGCCCGCCTTAGCGGGCCCTTCACGCCCCCCCCATTGGGGGAGGGCCGGGAACCTCCGACGATGATGGTGGTGATGCGTGCAATGCGGGCGGAGGCGCCCCCGCACCTGTCGCCCGCCCATCACCACCGCGAGGAGGGAGAAGAGGACGTCTTCTCCGACCTCGCCTTCGTCTGCGGAGCGGCGCAGCGAGAGGATCGTCCTCCCGCGCGCGCTCCGCCGCCTCCTTCTGCGAGATGACATCCTCGCAAAAGGAGGCGACCGCGGCCCAGGACTCCTCACTCCCCAGCATGCATCTGACCACGCTGGGAAGGGAGAGGTCCTGTCCGATCTCCGCAGTGAGACTGCGACGCGGCTCGGACCAAGCTGGGCACACCTCCAGTGTGTGCTGCGCCGTGTCCTCCGCCGCGCCGCAGTCGTGACACGCCGGTGTCTCCTCCCTCCCGATCCGGTGCAGGTGCGTGCCGAAACAGCCGTGGCCAGACAACACCTGCACCAGACGGAAGGAGAGGAAGCCGTGCGGCCGCTCGAGCCAGTCTCGCAAGACTGGACCGAGCGCGTCCAGCGTTCGACGGCCAAAGGTGGCGGAGGAGAGGTCCTCTGTCCAATGGACGATGATGGCGTCCCTCGCCTCCCTCCGCACGGCTTCCCGCTCCTCAGCGACGGGGCGCTCCCCGAGCGCTTTTCGGCGCGCCGTCCACTCGTACACTCTGGCGAGCACCCATGCCTCCAACTCCCAAGGAGGGGTGCTGGCCAGAGCGCACGCTGCCGAGAAGCCCACAGAGCGGTAGGCCCTCGCTACCCGCTGCGCGATGGCCCTTTGGGGCCTGCGGATCGCCGTCGCATTCTCCCTCCTGTGGAGGGAGTCCGCCCAGATTGGGGCCCCGTATAGGGCCATGCTCCGCAGGATGCCGGCATACAAGCGCCGGCATCGCGCGCTGGGCCCACCCAGGTTCGGGAGGAGCCACGACAGGGCGCCGGCGGCCTTCAGCAGGCGCGTCGACAGCCCGCTGAAGTGCGGGCCGAAGCGCCACCTGCTGTCCAGTACCAGGCCCAGATACTTCATCTGGGCCTGGACCCCCACCCTGATGCCCTCCACATTGATGTGGGCATCTGGAGGGCAGCGCTGCCGAGGCCCGCGAAAGAACACGGCCTCGGTCTTGTTCAGCGCCACCCTCAACCCCAGGCGGCGGATCCTTCCTGCGACCAAGGATCCGCCAGCCGAGGCCAGACAGGCCGCCTCCCCAAAGTTCCTCCCCCGGGCAGTGAGGAGAGTGTCATCCGCGTAGCAGATGACACTCGTGCCACGGAGGAGGGCTCCCCGCAGGAGCCAATCGAACCCGATGTTCCACAGGGGGGGCCCAAGTACCGACCCCTGTGGAACACCGCACTCTGCGCCGTACCGCCGCAACCTGGCCGTTTTGTCTACAAGGAGGACCTCTCGGTCCTCCAAGTAGTCGGCCAGGAGGTCCCGCAAGTATTGGGGCACTCCATGATAGCGGAGTGCCTCCAATATCGTCGAGTGGGGGACGGAGTTGAAGGCGTTGGCTATGTCGAATGACACTGCCAAAACTCCGTCCCCCGCCTCGACTGCCCCCTTCACCTGCCCCTTGAGCAGGGCCAGCGCGTCGATGGTCGAACGCCCCTGTCGGAAACCAAACTGGGCGTCCGACAGGTCTGGCCCTACCCCCCGCAGATGGCTGTTGAGCCGGCAGGCGATGATCCCCTCGAACATTTTGCCGACCTCATCAAGCAGGACGATGGGTCGGTATGCCGAGGGGGAGTCCACTGGGCGTCCCTCCTTGCGGAGGAGGCATAGCTGCCCCTCCTTCCACAGTTTCGGGAACCTTCCAGACGCGAGGCACGCGCTGAACAGGTCCCGAAATCTGTCCTCCATTTGAGCGGCAGCTATAGCCACCACCCGTGCTGGGACGCCGTCCGGACCGGGGGCCGTCTTCTTGGCGCGAAGGCCAAGAAGACCCTCGCGGAACTCTTCCTCCGTCACCGGGGGCACGTCTGCCTCCGCCGGTGGTGCCGCCCCTCGCGGGGGGTCCATCGTTGGTGGGGTGAAGTCGGTCCTGCGCGGAAACAGGGACCGGACCACCCCATCCAGCAGCGCCGGCTCGAGGGTCTCCGTCAGGGGGGGACCATGGGGCCGCAGTTGGTTCCGCGCTGCCCGATATGGTCTCCCATAGGGATCCCGATCGAGACCCTCCAGCATCTCGGCCCTCGCCGCGTCCTTGGCAGCGCACATAGCTGACTTGAGGACCGCCTTCGCCTCTCGATATGAAGCGTAAAGACGGTCCTCGTCTGTCTGGCTACGTGCGCTGCGCCGACGGCTCCGCGTGTAGGCCCTACGGGCCGCCACGCAGGTGGCCCGGAGGCCTGCCAGCTCCTCCGACCACCAGTAGACGGCACGACGGGGAGGCGGACGACGGGACCGAGGCATGCTGGAGTTGCACACCTCGGTCAGGGAACCCCTCAGCTGGGCCGCTGCGGAGTCCACGTCCAGGACCTCAACAGGGGGCGACAGCCAGTCCTGCAGGAAGGCAGCCTCCTTGGCTGCCTCGCGGTCCAGGCGAGTGAGGGCCCACCGAGGGAAGGGAGACCTGCCAGAGCGGGCCATCTCCCCCCGGGAACCATGCTGGGTGGAGATGTCGAACCGCACATATCTGTGGTCCGACAATGTCTCCACCATCTCAACCCGCCAGTTCACAATGCGTGCGGCAAGGACGGGGGTGGCAAACGACACGTCGACCACCGACCCTCCCCGTTGCCGCACACATGTGTGGACCGCCCCCCTGTTGAGGAGGGACACGCCGCATGACGCCGACCAAAACACGACGGCGCGTCCCCGGACGTTGCAGGAGGCAGCCGGGTTGCCCCAGGCCTCCGACTTGGCGTTCAGGTCGCCCAACACCACGACCTGGCGTGGCGCCGCCCTCGCTACGACAGCAGTGAGGACCTCCAGGAAGTCCTCAAAGTCTGAGAGAGGGCGGTTAGGGGAGAAGTAGACCCCCACCAGGGCCAGATCTCCCCACGCGGCGGCCACGTATCCCGGTCCCCTCTCTAAGAGCGAGAGGGGAGGGGAGTCTGTGGAAGACCGCGACACCAACGCCACCAAGCCGTCCCGGTCGCCTAGCCAGCTGCCAGGGACCGAGTAAGGCTCGGCGACCACCGCCAAGTCCACCAACCACTCAGCCATGGTCTGCATCAGCAGATCCTGGGCTGCCCGGCAGTGGTTGGTGTTCGTCTGAAGGATGCGATGTTCGACTCTATCCATTAGTCGGACATCGCACCCCCCTCCTCCGCAGCTGTGCTAGCAACAGGCCCAGCTGGCGCCTGCGCTTTGCCCCTCGTAGGGGGAGGATTGCACATCCTCCCCTTCATTATATGGCCTGCCGGGCGGCTGCTGGCGGCACAAACCGCGCAATGCGGCTTGGCAGCCGTGCATGAGACCGCTTTATGGCCGTCCTTGCCGCAGCGGTAGCAGCTGTCCGTCCTATCGACCTTGGACGGACAGAGGGCCCGGGTGTGGCCGATGCCGAAGCACCTGTAGCAGCGCAGAGGCTGGTCTACAAGTGCTCGGACTGCACCCGAGCTAAAGCCGACGGCGAGCCATCCTTTGTCAAGGACGGCTTTGGCAACGGCGACTGGGCACTCGAGCCGAATAGTGCCCATGCCGCCGCGGCCGGTCCTGATGTCCCGGCCTTGCACCGCTGCGGTGCTGCAGCCACCAATGGCTGCGACAGCCGCCACCACCTCCTCCTTGGTGACCGAGTCATCGAGCTCGGTCACTTCTATGGCCGCCGACTTGACCGGTCGGGCCACCTTGGCCGCGTCTGCGACGACCTCCCGCAGCTTGGCTGCGAAGAGGTCGGCACTGGTGCTGCCCTCCGCCCCTGGGAACTCAAATATACGAGCCCCGGTTTGGGTGCGCCGGCAGGAGACTTTGCCGATCCCCAGTTGGGTGGGATCGGCATTGGCACGCGCCCGCATTAAAATTGAAGCGTAGGTTTCCCCGCGCTCCGCAGTGAGCGTCACCACGACGGCTGCGGAATTTGGGGGAACCAGCTTTCCCCTCCTTTTGCCCTTACCCTTGCCAGGCTGGCTGGGAGGCGTTGTGGCGGGGACGACGGGGGCGGCCGCTGCCGCCTTTCGGCCCTTGGCCTTCCCCTTGCTCCTCCCAGTCGTCTGCGACTGGCTGGGAGGCGTGGTGGCGGGGGCAGCAGAGACGGCCTTCGTCCTCTTGCCCTTGCCCTTTCCTTTCCCCTTCCCGACCACCTCGATCCAACCCTCCTGGTTGGACGGAGTGGTGGACGGGAGTTGGGCGTCTTCCTCCTGCGAGGACGGCCCCGGCAGGCTTTGCCTCTTGTCCGCCGCAAGCGGTGGTCGGAGACGCTTCTCCGGCAAGAGCCGGTCCTCTATTCCTGCCAAGCAGGATCGGGTGAAAGCCCGCTCCTCCATAACCACCTTGCGAATTACATCCTCAAGGCTGGAGGCGGGGGCTTCCACGGCAGGCGTCGGGCCCTGACTAGGGCGGGCGGTGGCGTCAGCCAGCTTCTGATGAAGCTGGCTGACCTCCAGCTGCAGGCGGTCCACCTTCGCCTGCAGCTGCCGAGTTTCGTCCGTTGCTGTCCGCCGGACCAGCTCCTCCACGATGCCGCGCATGCTCGCGGCCCTACACTTAAGGGACTTCTGGAACGTCCCTTTCAGATGAGAAGACTTGGAGGCGACCACCGCAATCTCCTCTTCGTCCTTCTCCGCCATACGCTCCAGTTCCGCAACAGAGTAGTCGGTGTAGAGCACGCGAGACGCGCCGTACCCCGACTTGGCCCGGGCGGCACGCGCCCGTTGCTCCTTGAGAGCAACCATCTCTTCCAGTTCTTGTTGCAGCTGTGTCCGCCGAGCCAGGTCTAGCTGGCGTTTGGCATCCGCGAGACCCACTGAGTGGGTGTCTGCGGCTGTCGCCGACTTTTTGGGCTTAGACAGCCCCGTCGAGCCCGAGGCCGAGGAACCATCGGACCCTTGTTTGCGGTATGTCCGCTTGCGCGACCGCAAATCACCAGCGTCCGATACGCTGACGAGGGACTCGTCTGAGTCCGACGTCTCGTCCGCCGTTCCGAAGAAGCTAGCTGCAGACGGCGCGCGGCTAGCTTCGGACGCCGAAGCGTCGGATTGGCCCTGAGAAGGGCCTTTGGGTTGGCCCTGAGAAGGGCCTTTGGGTTGGCCCTGAGAAGGGCCGTTGGGTTGGCCCTGAGAAGGGCCTTTTAGGAAACGCCCTTGGGCGTCCCGCTTGGGCTTAGGCATAACCTCCGCCAGAATCGTAGCTTCCCGCAAAAAGATAAAACCGCAATAGAATAAAAAGAGCTACGAGCACACTGTACTTTGGCCGTACCCAGTCTGCCACTCCGTTACGGTGACAGAACTGGGCCGTTTCCAGGGGACGCGACGTGGACGCAAACAGTGTGAGGGGGTCCCCCAACCTTTTTTTTTTATTTTTTTTTTTTTTATTTTTTTTTTTTTTTTTTTTTTTTTTGTTTCGGCTGGGAAAAAAATGCATTACGCATACCCTCTCACTCGGGGGAGTGGGAGGGGTATGTGGGACTCCCCGGGCAAGCCCGGTATACCCACTAAAACAACCCAGCAACGAAATTCCCGCAACGTCATAGTGGGGGTGGACTGGGAGATCGGCGTAGCCTTTACGTCCAGTCCACCTCCGACGACCGCCCGCCTTCACAGCGGGCCCTTCACGCCCCCCCCGTTGGGGGAGGACCGGGAACCTCCGACGATGGTGGTGACGTGTGCAATGCGGGCGGAGGCGCCCCCGCGCCTGTCGCCCGCCCATCACCACCGCGAGGTGGGAGAAGAAGACGTCTTCTCCGACCTCGCCTTCGTCTGCGGAGCGGCGCAGCGAGAGGATCGTCCTCCCGCGCGCGCTCCGCCGCCTCCTTCTGCGAGATGACATCCTCGCAAAAGGAGGCGACCGCGGCCCAGGACTCCTCACTCCCCAGCATGCATCTGACCACGCTGGGAAGGGAGAGGTCCCGTCCGATCTCCGCA
>CAWLEM010000019.1:0-55000 GCA_963859965.1 Ceramica pisi | reverse complement strand
CCTAACCTAACCTAACCTAACCTAACCTAACCTAACCTAACCTAACCTAACCTAACCTAACCTAACCTAACCTAACCTAACCTAACCTAACCTAACCTAACCTAACCTAACCTAACCTAACCTAACCTAACCTAACCTAACCTAACCTAACCTAACCTAACCTAACCTAACCTAACCTAACCTAACCTAACCTAACCTAACCTAACCTAACCTAACCTAACCTAACCTAACCTAACCTAACCTAACCTAACCTAACCTAACCTAACCTAACCTAACCTAACCTAACCTAACCTAACCTAACCTAACCTAACCTAACCTAACCTAACCTAACCTAACCTAACCTAACCTAACCTAACCTAACCTAACCTAACCTAACCTAACCTAACCTAACCTAACCTAACCTAACCTAACCTAACCTAACCTAACCTAACCTAACCTAACCTAACCTAACCTAACCTAACCTAACCTAACCTAACCTAACCTAACCTAACCTAACCTAACCTAACCTAACCTAACCTAACCTAACCTAACCTAACCTAACCTAACCTAACCTAACCTAACCTAACCTAACCTAACCTAACCTAACCTAACCTAACCTAACCTAACCTAACCTAACCTAACCTAACCTAACCTAACCTAACCTAACCTAACCTAACCTAACCTAACCTAACCTAACCTAACCTAACCTAACCTAACCTAACCTAACCTAACCTAACCTAACCTAACCTAACCTAACCTAACCTAACCTAACCTAACCTAACCTAACCTAACCTAACCTAACCTAACCTAACCTAACCTAACCTAACCTAACCTAACCTAACCTAACCTAACCTAACCTAACCTAACCTAACCTAACCTAACCTAACCTAACCTAACCTAACCTAACCTAACCTAACCTAACCTAACCTAACCTAACCTAACCTAACCTAACCTAACCTAACCTAACCTAACCTAACCTAACCTAACCTAACCTAACCTAACCTAACCTAACCTAACCTAACCTAACCTAACCTAACCTAACCTAACCTAACCTAACCTAACCTAACCTAACCTAACCTAACCTAACCTAACCTAACCTAACCTAACCTAACCTAACCTAACCTAACCTAACCTAACCTAACCTAACCTAACCTAACCTAACCTAACCTAACCTAACCTAACCTAACCTAACCTAACCTAACCTAACCTAACCTAACCTAACCTAACCTAACCTAACCTAACCTAACCTAACCTAACCTAACCTAACCTAACCTAACCTAACCTAACCTAACCTAACCTAACCTAACCTAACCTAACCTAACCTAACCTAACCTAACCTAACCTAACCTAACCTAACCTAACCTAACCTAACCTAACCTAACCTAACCTAACCTAACCTAACCTAACCTAACCTAACCTAACCTAACCTAACCTAACCTAACCTAACCTAACCTAACCTAACCTAACCTAACCTAACCTAACCTAACCTAACCTAACCTAACCTAACCTAACCTAACCTAACCTAACCTAACCTAACCTAACCTAACCTAACCTAACCTAACCTAACCTAACCTAACCTAACCTAACCTAACCTAACCTAACCTAACCTAACCTAACCTAACCTAACCTAACCTAACCTAACCTAACCTAACCTAACCTAACCTAACCTAACCTAACCTAACCTAACCTAACCTAACCTAACCTAACCTAACCTAACCTAACCTAACCTAACCTAACCTAACCTAACCTAACCTAACCTAACCTAACCTAACCTAACCTAACCTAACCTAACCTAACCTAACCTAACCTAACCTAACCTAACCTAACCTAACCTAACCTAACCTAACCTAACCTAACCTAACCTAACCTAACCTAACCTAACCTAACCTAACCTAACCTAACCTAACCTAACCTAACCTAACCTAACCTAACCTAACCTAACCTAACCTAACCTAACCTAACCTAACCTAACCTAACCTAACCTAACCTAACCTAACCTAACCTAACCTAACCTAACCTAACCTAACCTAACCTAACCTAACCTAACCTAACCTAACCTAACCTAACCTAACCTAACCTAACCTAACCTAACCTAACCTAACCTAACCTAACCTAACCTAACCTAACCTAACCTAACCTAACCTAACCTAACCTAACCTAACCTAACCTAACCTAACCTAACCTAACCTAACCTAACCTAACCTAACCTAACCTAACCTAACCTAACCTAACCTAACCTAACCTAACCTAACCTAACCTAACCTAACCTAACCTAACCTAACCTAACCTAACCTAACCTAACCTAACCTAACCTAACCTAACCTAACCTAACCTAACCTAACCTAACCTAACCTAACCTAACCTAACCTAACCTAACCTAACCTAACCTAACCTAACCTAACCTAACCTAACCTAACCTAACCTAACCTAACCTAACCTAACCTAACCTAACCTAACCTAACCTAACCTAACCTAACCTAACCTAACCTAACCTAACCTAACCTAACCTAACCTAACCTAACCTAACCTAACCTAACCTAACCTAACCTAACCTAACCTAACCTAACCTAACCTAACCTAACCTAACCTAACCTAACCTAACCTAACCTAACCTAACCTAACCTAACCTAACCTAACCTAACCTAACCTAACCTAACCTAACCTAACCTAACCTAACCTAACCTAACCTAACCTAACCTAACCTAACCTAACCTAACCTAACCTAACCTAACCTAACCTAACCTAACCTAACCTAACCTAACCTAACCTAACCTAACCTAACCTAACCTAACCTAACCTAACCTAACCTAACCTAACCTAACCTAACCTAACCTAACCTAACCTAACCTAACCTAACCTAACCTAACCTAACCTAACCTAACCTAACCTAACCTAACCTAACCTAACCTAACCTAACCTAACCTAACCTAACCTAACCTAACCTAACCTAACCTAACCTAACCTAACCTAACCTAACCTAACCTAACCTAACCTAACCTAACCTAACCTAACCTAACCTAACCTAACCTAACCTAACCTAACCTAACCTAACCTAACCTAACCTAACCTAACCTAACCTAACCTAACCTAACCTAACCTAACCTAACCTAACCTAACCTAACCTAACCTAACCTAACCTAACCTAACCTAACCTAACCTAACCTAACCTAACCTAACCTAACCTAACCTAACCTAACCTAACCTAACCTAACCTAACCTAACCTAACCTAACCTAACCTAACCTAACCTAACCTAACCTAACCTAACCTAACCTAACCTAACCTAACCTAACCTAACCTAACCTAACCTAACCTAACCTAACCTAACCTAACCTAACCTAACCTAACCTAACCTAACCTAACCTAACCTAACCTAACCTAACCTAACCTAACCTAACCTAACCTAACCTAACCTAACCTAACCTAACCTAACCTAACCTAACCTAACCTAACCTAACCTAACCTAACCTAACCTAACCTAACCTAACCTAACCTAACCTAACCTAACCTAACCTAACCTAACCTAACCTAACCTAACCTAACCTAACCTAACCTAACCTAACCTAACCTAACCTAACCTAACCTAACCTAACCTAACCTAACCTAACCTAACCTAACCTAACCTAACCTAACCTAACCTAACCTAACCTAACCTAACCTAACCTAACCTAACCTAACCTAACCTAACCTAACCTAACCTAACCTAACCTAACCTAACCTAACCTAACCTAACCTAACCTAACCTAACCTAACCTAACCTAACCTAACCTAACCTAACCTAACCTAACCTAACCTAACCTAACCTAACCTAACCTAACCTAACCTAACCTAACCTAACCTAACCTAACCTAACCTAACCTAACCTAACCTAACCTAACCTAACCTAACCTAACCTAACCTAACCTAACCTAACCTAACCTAACCTAACCTAACCTAACCTAACCTAACCTAACCTAACCTAACCTAACCTAACCTAACCTAACCTAACCTAACCTAACCTAACCTAACCTAACCTAACCTAACCTAACCTAACCTAACCTAACCTAACCTAACCTAACCTAACCTAACCTAACCTAACCTAACCTAACCTAACCTAACCTAACCTAACCTAACCTAACCTAACCTAACCTAACCTAACCTAACCTAACCTAACCTAACCTAACCTAACCTAACCTAACCTAACCTAACCTAACCTAACCTAACCTAACCTAACCTAACCTAACCTAACCTAACCTAACCTAACCTAACCTAACCTAACCTAACCTAACCTAACCTAACCTAACCTAACCTAACCTAACCTAACCTAACCTAACCTAACCTAACCTAACCTAACCTAACCTAACCTAACCTAACCTAACCTAACCTAACCTAACCTAACCTAACCTAACCTAACCTAACCTAACCTAACCTAACCTAACCTAACCTAACCTAACCTAACCTAACCTAACCTAACCTAACCTAACCTAACCTAACCTAACCTAACCTAACCTAACCTAACCTAACCTAACCTAACCTAACCTAACCTAACCTAACCTAACCTAACCTAACCTAACCTAACCTAACCTAACCTAACCTAACCTAACCTAACCTAACCTAACCTAACCTAACCTAACCTAACCTAACCTAACCTAACCTAACCTAACCTAACCTAACCTAACCTAACCTAACCAAGTAGCATCCCTTTACGAGGTGAAGAGAGGGAAGCCACAGCCAATTCTTGGGGACCGTTCTGTAGAGGAGAGAGCGAGCTTCTTGGCGAGGCCTCACCCAGCTGATCAGGAGGACCTTGTCTTCCATTGCTTAGAGGACGATGCGGAGGTGAAGATGCGCGTGAGGGAGGGTGCAGTGCAAATCTACACTGATGGGAGCAAAGTAGAGGGAAAAGTTGGGGCTGCCCTTTCCTGGTGGAAAGGGTCACTCGAAACTGGGAATAAAGAACTTAAGCTCGAGGAGTACTGCACCGTCTTTCAGGCGGAACTGTATGCCGTACATGAAGCAGTAGAACTCATCTCGAAAAGCCCGGAAGAAGAGTTCAGTATCCTCAGTGACTCCAGGTCAACACTGGAGCTGTTAGGGAACGTCGACAGCTGCAACCCACTAGTCTTAGAGATTAGAGCAAAACTCAAAGAGATAAAGAGTCTTGGCAAAAATGTTCTTCTCTACTGGGTTAAAGCCCATGCTGGAATACTGGGGAATGAAAGAGCAGACGAATTGGCAAAAACTGCGGCGCTAAAAATCAAAAGAAAACCAGATTTTGACAAATGTCCTCTCTCATTTATCAAGCGAACCATCAGGAGTGCTTCGATTGATACATGGGAGAAAAGATATCAAACGGAGGCCAAAGCCAGCGTCACAAAAATGTTCTTCCCCTCAGCTACCGACGCCTACAGACTTAGCAGAAATATAAATAACACTTACCTGCACACGCAACTCTTCACAGGGCATGGGGGCTTCTCCCAATACCTGCACCGGTTCAAAAAGAAAGACTCACCTGACTGTATTTGTGAACCAACTGTGGAGGAAACAATACCACACCTCTTAATTGATTGTCCAATGTTTGGACTTGCCAGATACAACCTGGAAAACGAAATTGATATACAATTAAATGAAAACAACGTAAATAAAATAATGATGGACAAAAATAAACGAAGCAAATTTTTAGACTTTTGTTTGAATATATTGCAAACAGTAATTAATAGAAATAAAACTTAGCTAAAGAAAGTAACACAGTAAATATAGTGATCTATATTATACTCGTGTTACAGCATAAACAAAGAACTATGGTAACTAATAGATTAAAACAAACATAAGACAAAAATGTAAAAGCTGTAACAAGAAAAGTGTAACGGAATACTGAAAACAAATTAATTGTAAAGGATTAAAGGATTAACTACATATCAACAGAAAATAAACAACCATAATAGAAAAGAAGCCTCCGACCGCAATATCGGGGAACAAAATAGTCTTTAAAAAAAAAAAAAAAAAAAAAAAAAAAAAAACCTAACCTAACCTAACCTAACCTAACCTAACCTAACCTAACCTAACCTAACCTAACCTAACCTAACCTAACCTAACCTAACCTAACCTAACCTAACCTAACCTAACCTAACCTAACCTAACCTAACCTAACCTAACCTAACCTAACCTAACCTAACCTAACCTAACCTAACCTAACCTAACCTAACCTAACCTAACCTAACCTAACCTAACCTAACCTAACCTAACCTAACCTAACCTAACCTAACCTAACCTAACCTAACCTAACCTAACCTAACCTAACCTAACCTAACCTAACCTAACCTAACCTAACCTAACCTAACCTAACCTAACCTAACCTAACCTAACCTAACCTAACCTAACCTAACCTAACCTAACCTAACCTAACCTAACCTAACCTAACCTAACCTAACCTAACCTAACCTAACCTAACCTAACCTAACCTAACCTAACCTAACCTAACCTAACCTAACCTAACCTAACCTAACCTAACCTAACCTAACCTAACCTAACCTAACCTAACCTAACCTAACCTAACCTAACCTAACCTAACCTAACCTAACCTAACCTAACCTAACCTAACCTAACCTAACCTAACCTAACCTAACCTAACCTAACCTAACCTAACCTAACCTAACCTAACCTAACCTAACCTAACCTAACCTAACCTAACCTAACCTAACCTAACCTAACCTAACCTAACCTATAAGAAACATAGATATAAAATATAATTGTAAAGAAAAATGTACCAAGGTCTAAAAAACCAGTTGTTTAAATAAATAAAAGTACAACTTGTAAAATTATTACCCAAATAAATAGATAAAAAAAAAAAAAAAAATATTAGTATATAAATAAAGTAATGAAGTGATACAGAGTAGGAAACCTAAACATAAAAAATGTTAGTAGTAAGTACGTAGTATGTAAGCTGTGAAAGAAAATGTAATAAAAAGTAAAAAGTATTTAGAATATTAGGATAAATAGCACATAAGAACCCAAAATATAATTAATAAGAAACATAGATATAAAATATAGTTGTAAAGAAAATGTACCAAGGCCTAAAAACCAGTTGTTTAAATAAAGAAAAAGTACAACTTGTAAAATTATTACCCAAATAATAGATAAAAAATTAAGGTATACAAATAAAGTAATGGAGTGATACAGAGTAGGAAACCTACAAATGGGAGTCCCACCCATAAGAAAGAACGAAGATGAATGACAGAAAGATATAGTATGAAGAATGAAAGTACGAGAGGAATACAAGCGAGAACTGGAATGCACGAGAATTAGTTTAGCACAGACTCCGATTTTGTCGGGGGTAGAAAGAGAAAAAAAAAAATAAAAAAAAAAAAACCTAACCTAACCTAACCTAACCTAACCTAACCTAACCTAACCTAACCTAACCTAACCTAACCTAACCTTTTTTTTTTTTTTTTTTTTTTTTTTTGTTTCGGCTGGGAAAAAATGCATTACGCATACCCTCTCACTCGGGGGAGTGGGAGGGGTATGTGGGACTCCCCGGGCAAGCCCGGTATACCCACTAAAACAACCCAGCAACGAAATTCCCGCAACGTCTTAGTGGGGGTGGACTGGGAGATCGGCGTAGCCTTTACGTCCAGTCCACCTCCGACGACCGCCCGCCTTAGCGGGCCCTTCACGCCCCCCCCGTTTGGGGAGGGCCGGGAACCTCCGACGATGATGGTGGTGATGCGTGCAATGCGGGCGGAGGCGCCCCCGCGCCTGTCGCCCGCCCATCACCACCGCGAGGAGGGAGAAGAGGGCGTCTTCTCCGACCTCGCCTTCGTCTGCGGAGCGGCGCAGCGAGAGGATCGTCCTCCCGCGCGCGCTCCGCCGCCTCCTTCTGCGAGATGACATCCTCGCAAAAGGAGGCGACCGCGGCCCAGGACTCCTCACTCCCCAGCATGCATCTGACCACGCTGGGAAGGGAGAGGTCCCGTCCGATCTCTGCAGTGAGACTGCGACGCGGCTCGGACCAAGCTGGGCACACCTCCAGTGTGTGCTGCGCCGTGTCCTCCGCCGCGCCGCAGTCGTGACACGCCGGTGTCTCCTCCCTCCCGACCCGGTGCAGGTGTGTGCCGAAACAGCCGTGGCCAGACAACACCTGCACCAGACGGAAGGAGAGGAAGCCGTGTGGCCGCTCGAGCCAATCCCGCAGGACTGGACCGAGCGCGTCCAGGGTACGGCGACCAAAGGTGGCGGAGGCGAGGTCCTCCGTCCAATGGACGATGATAGCGTCCCTCGCCTCCCTCCGCACTGCCTCCCGCTCCTCTGCGACAGGGCGCTCCCCGAGCGCTTTTCGGCGCGCCGTCCATTCGTAGACTCTGGCGAGCACCCACGCCTCCAACTCCCAAGGAGGGGTGCTGGCCAGAGCGCACGCCGCCGAAAAGCCTACCGAGCGGTAGGCCCTCGCCACCCGCTGTGCAATGGCCCTTTGTGGCCTGCGGATGGCGGTCGCATTCTCCCTCCTATTGAGGGAGTCCGCCCATATTGGGGCCCCGTATAGGGCCATGCTCCGCAGGATGCCGGCATACAAGCTCCGGCATCGTGCACTGGGCCCCCCCAGGTTTGGGAGGAGCCACGACAGGGAGTCGGCGGCCTTCAGCAGGCGCGTCGACAGCCCGCTGAAGTGCGGGCCGAAGCGCCACCTGCTGTCCAGTATCAGGCCCAGATATTTCATCTGGGCCTTGACCTCCACCCGGATGCCCTCCACGACAATGTGGGCATCCGGAGGGCAGCGCTGCCGAGGCCCGTGGAAGAACACGGCCTCGGTCTTGTTCAGCGCCACCCTCAACCCTAGGCGGCGGATCCTTCCTGCGACCAAGGATCCGCCAGCCGAGGCCAGACAGGCCGCCTCCCTGAAGGTTCTCCCCCGGGCAGTGAGGAGAGTGTCATCCGCGTAACAGATGACACTCGTGCCACGGAGGAGGGCTCCTCTCAACAGCCAATCGAACCCGATGTTCCAAAGGGGTGGCCCAAGGACTGACCCCTGTGGAACACCGGACTCCGCACCGTACCTCCGGAGCCTGGCCGTTTTGTCCACAAGGAGGACCTCTCGGTCCTCCAAGTAGTCGGCCAGGAGGTCCCGCAAGTATTGGGGCACTCCATGATAGCGGAGTGCCTCCAATATCGTCGAGTGGGGGACGGAGTTGAAGGCGTTGGCTATGTCGAACGACACTGCCAAAACTCCGTCCCCCGCCTCGACCGCCCCCTTCACCTGCCCCTTCAGTAGGGCCAGTGCGTCGATGGTCGAACGCCCCTGTCGGAAACCGAATTGGGCGTCCGACAGGTCTGGCCCTACCCTCCGCAGATGGCTGTTGAGCCGGCAGGCGATGATCCCCTCGAACATTTTACCGACCTCATCAAGCAGAACGATGGGTCGGTATGCCGAGGGGGAGTCGACCGGACGTCCCTCCTTACGGAGAAGGCATAGCTGCCCCTCCTTCCATAGTTTCGGGAACCTTCCAGACGCGAGGCATGCGCTGAAAAGGTCCCGAAACCTATCCTCCATTTGAGCGGCAGCTATGGCCACCACTCGTGCGGGAACGCCGTCCGGTCCAGGGGCCGTCTTCTTGGCGCGGAGGCCGAGAAGACCCTCGCGGAACTCCTCCACCGTCACCGGGGGCACATCTGCCTCCGCCGGTGGAACCGCCTCCTGCGGGGGATCCTGCGGGGGATCCATCGTTGGTGGGGTGAAGTCGGTCCTGCGCGGAAACAGGGACCGGACCACCCCATCCAACAGTGCCGGCTCGAGGGTCTCGGTCAATGGGGGACCATGGGGCCGCAGTTGGTTCCTCGCCGCCCTGTATGGTCTCCCAAAGGGATCCCGATCGAGACCCTCTAGCATCTCAGCCCTCGCCGAGTCCTTCGCAGCGCACATAGCCGACTTGAGGGCCGCCTTTGCCTCCCGGTAGGAAGCGTAGAGACGGTCCTCGTCTGCCTGACTACGTGCGCTGCGCCGACGGCTCCGCGTGTAGGCCCTACGGGCCGCCACGCAGGTGGCCCGGAGGCCTGCCAGCTCCTCCGACCACCAATAGACGGCACGACGGGGAGGCGGACGACGGGACCGAGGCATGCTGGAGTTGCATACCTCGGTCAGGGATCCCCTCAGCTGGGCTGCTGCTGCGTCGACGTCCAGGGTCTCCACAGGGGGCGACAGCCAGTCCTGCAGGAAGGCAGCCTCCTTGGCTGCCTCGCGGTCCAGGCGAGTGAGGGCCCACCGAGGGAAGGGAGGCCTGCCAGAGCGGACCATCTCCCCCCGGGAGCCATGCTGGGTGGAGATGTCGAACCGCACATATCTGTGGTCCGACAATGTCTCCACCATCTCAACCCGCCAGTTCACAATGCGTGCGGCTAAGACGGGTGTGGCAAACGAAACGTCGACCACCGACCCACCCTGCTGCCGCACACATGTGTGGACCGCCCCCCTGTTGAGGAGGGACACGCCGCACGACGCCGACCAAAACTCGACGGCGCGACCCCGGACGTTGCAGGAGGCAGCCGGGTTGCCCCAGGCCTCCGACTTGGCGTTTAGGTCGCCCAAAACCACGACGTGGCGTGGCGCCGCCCTCCCAACGACCGCAGTGAGGACCTCCAGGAAGTCCTCAAAGTCTGGAAGAGGGCGGTTAGGGGAGAAGTAGACCCCGACTAGGGCCAGATCCCCCCACGCGGCGGCCACATATCCCGGTCCCCTCTCTAAGAGTGAGAGGGGAGGGGAGTCTGTGGAAGACCGCGACACCAACGCCACCAAGCCGTCCCGGTCGCCTAGCCAGCTGCCAGGGACCGAGTAAGGCTCGGCGACCACCGCCAAGTCCACCAACCACTCAGCCATGGTCTGCATCAGCAGATCCTGGGCTGCCCGGCAGTGGTTGGTATTCGTTTGAAGGATGCGATGTTCGACTCTATCCATTAGTCGGACATCGCACCCCCCTCCTCCGCAGCTGTGCTGGCAACAGGCCCAGCTGGCGCCTGCGCTTTGCCCCTCTTAGGGGGAGGATTGCACGTCCTCCCCTTCATAACATGGCCTGCCGGGCGGCCACTGGCGGCGCACACTGAGCAGTGCGGCTTGGCGGCCGTGCAGGAAGCGGCTTTGTGGCCGTCCTTGCCGCAGCGGTAGCAGGTGTCCGCCCTGTTGACCTTGGACGGACAGAGGGCTCCGGTGTGGCCTATGCCGAAGCACCTGAAGCAGCGCAGAGGCTGCTCTTCAAGTGCCTGGACCACACCGGAGCTGAACCCGACGGAGAGCCTTCCTTTGACCAGGACGGCCTTGGCGGCGGCGACAGGGCACTCGAGCCGAATAGTGCCCATGCCGCCGCGGCCGGTCCTGATGTCCCGGCCTTGCACCGCTGCGACGCTGCAGCCACCAATGGCTGCGACTGCCGCCACCACCTCCTCTTTGGTGACCGAGTCGTCGAGGTCGGTCACCAGTATGGCCGCCGACTTAATTGGTCGGGCCACCTTGGCCGCATCTGCGATGACCTCCTGCAGCTTGGCTGCGAAGAGGTCTGCGCTGGCGCTACCCTCCACCCCCGGGAACTCGAAGATTCGAGCACCGGTCAGGGTCCTTCGGCAAGAGACTTTGCCGATCCCCAGTTGGGTGGGATCGGCATTGGCACGCGCCCGTACAAGTATGGACGCGTAAGTCTCCCCGCGCTCCGCAGCCTCCGCAGTAAGCGTCACCACGACGGCTGCGGACTGTGGGGGAGCATGCTTCCCCCTCCTTCTCCCCTTCCTCTTCCCCTTGCCAGTCACCTGTGACTGGCTGGGAGGCGTGGTGGCAGGGACGGCGGGGGCGGCCTTTGCCGCCTTTTGGCCCTTGCCTTTCCCCTTTCCCTTCCCAGTCTGCGTTTGCGCCTGGCTGGGAGGCGTGGCGGCAGGGACAGCAGAGACGGCTGTTGCTGTCTTCCTGGCCTTGCCCTTGTTCTTCCCCCTCCCGACCACTTCAATCCAACCCTCCTGGTTGGACGGAGTGGTGGAAGGGAGATTGGCGTCCTCTCCTTGCGAGGACGGCCCCGGCTCGACTCGCCTCTTGTCCGCCGCGAGCGGTGGTCGGAGGCGCTGCTCCGGCAAGAGCCGGTCCTCAATACCCGCAAAGCAGGCTCGGGTGAAAGCCCGCTCCTCCATAACCACTTTGCGGATAACATCCTCAAGTTGGCTGGAGGCGGGGGCTTCCACGGCAGGCGACGTGCCCTGACTTGGCGGGGCGGTGGCGTCAGCCAACTTCTGATGAAGCTGGCTGACCTCCGATTGCAGGCGATCCACTTTCGCCTGCAGCTGCCTCGTCTCGTCGGTGCTCGTCCGGCTGACAAGCTCCTTGATAATGCCGCGCAAGCTCGCGGCCCTGCATTTAAGGGACTTTTGGAAAGTCCCTTTTAAGTGCGAGGACTTTGCGGCAACCTCCACAATCCCCTCCTCGTCCTCCTCCGCCATCCGCTCGAGCTCCACAACGGAGAAGTCCGCGTAGAGGACGGTGGACGCGCCGTATCCGGACTTGGCCCGGGCGGCACGCGCTCGCTGCTCCTTAAGAGCAACCATCTCCTCCAGCTCCTCCTGGAGCTGTGCCCGCCGAGCCAGGTCCAGCTGGCGTTGGGCATCTGCGAGACCCACTGAGTGGGTGTCTGCGGCTGTCACTGGCCTCTTCGCCTTCGACAGCCCCGTCGAGCCTGAGGCCGAGGAACCCTCGGACCCGCTCTTGCGACGCGCGGCGCGCTTTCGCGACCGCGAACAACCCGCGTCTGAGACGAGGGACTCGTCAGAGTCCGACGTCTCGTCAGCCCTCCTAAAAAAGCTAGCCGCAGACGGCGCGCGGCTAGCTTCTGACGCCGAAGCGTCAGACTGGCCCTGAGAAGGGCCGTTGGGTTGGCCCTGAGAAGGGCCGTTGGGTTGGCCCTGAGAAGGGCCTTTTAAGAAACGCCCTTGGGCGTCCCGCTTGGGTTTAGGCATATTGCCTCCGCCGAGATCGCAGCTAAAAGCCTCCAGATTAAAATAAAAACGCTACGAATGCACACTGTACTTTGGCCGAGCCCAGTCTGCCACTCCGTTACGGTGACAGAACTGGGTCGTTTCCAGGGGACGCGACGTGGACGCAAACAGTGTGAGGGGGTCCCCCAACCTAACCTAACCTTTTTTTTTTTTTTTTTTTTTTGTTTCGGCTGGGAAAAAATGCATTACGCATACCCTCTCACTCGGGGGAGTGGGAGGGGTATGTGGGACTCCCCGGGCTAGCCCGGTATACCCACTAAAACAACCCAGCAACGAAATTCCCGCAACGTCATAGTGGGGGTGGACTGGGAGATCGGCGTAGCCTTTACGTCCAGTCCACCTCCGACGACCGCCCGCCTTAGCGGGCCCTTCACGCCCCCCCCGTTGGGGGAGGGCCGGGAACCTCCGACGATGGTGGTGACGTGTGCTATGCGGGCGGAGGCGCCCCCGCGCCTGTCGCCCGCCCATCACCACCGCGAGGAGGGAGAAGAGGACGTCTTCTCCGACCTCGCCTTCGTCTGCGGAGCGGCGCAGCGAGAGGGTCGTCCTCCCGCGCGCGCTCCGCCGCCTCCTTCTGCGAGATGACATCCTCGCAAAAGGAGGCGACCGCGGCCCAGGACTCCTCACTCCCCAGCATGCATCTGACCACGCTGGGAAGGGAGAGGTCCTGTCCGATCTCCGCAGTGAGACTGCGACGCGGCTCGGACCAAGCTGGGCACACCTCCAGTGTGTGCTGCGCCGTGTCCTCCGCCGCGCCGCAGTCGTGACACGCCGGTGTCTCCTCCCTCCCGATCCGGTGCAGGTGCGTGCCGAAACAGCCGTGGCCTGACAACACCTGCACCAGACGGAAGGAGAGGAAGCCGTGCGGCCGCTCGAGCCAGTCTCGCAAGACTGGACCGAGCGCGTCCAGGGTCCGACGACCAAAGGTGGCAGAGGCGAGGTCCTCTGTCCAATGGACGATGATGGCGTCCCTCGCCTCCCTCCGCACGGCTTCCCGCTCTTCAGCGACAGGGCGCTCCCCGAGCGCTCTTCGGCGCGCCGTCCATTCGTACACCCTGGCGAGCACCCACGCCTCCAACTCCCAAGGAGGGGTGCCCGCCAGAGCGCACGCCGCCGAAAAGCCTACCGAGCGGTAGGCCCTCGCCACCCGCTGTGCAATGGCCCTTTGTGGCCTGCGGATGGCTGTCGCGTTCTCCCTCCTGTTGAGGGAGTCCGCCCAGATGGGGGCCCCGTAGAGGGCCATGCTCCGCAGGATGCCGGCATACAAGCGCCGGCATCGTGCACTGGGCCCCCCCAGGTTTGGGAGGAGCCACGACAGGGAGTCGGCGGCCTTCAGCAGGCGCGTCGACAGCCCGCTGAAGTGCGGGCCGAAGCGCCACCTGCTGTCCAGTATCAGGCCCAGATATTTCATCTGGGCCTTGACCTCCACCCTGATGCCCTCCACGACAATGTGGGCATCCGGAGGGCAGCGCTGCCGAGGCCCGTGGAAGAACACGGCCTCGGTCTTGTTCAGCGCCACCCTCAACCCTAGGCGGCGGATCCTTCCTGCGACCAAGGATCCGCCAGCCGAGGCCAGACAGGCCGCCTCCCTGAAGGTTCTCCCCCGGGCAGTGAGGAGAGTGTCATCCGCGTAACAGATGACACTCGTGCCACGGAGGAGGGCTCCTCTCAACAGCCAATCGAACCCGATGTTCCACAGGGGGGGCCCAAGTACCGACCCCTGTGGAACACCGCACTCTGCGCCGTACCGCCGCAACCTGGCCGTTTTGTCTACGAGGAGGACCTCCCGGTCCTCCAAGTAGTCGGCCAGGAGAGCCCGCAAGTATTGGGGCACTCCATGATAGCGGAGTGCCTCCAATATCGTCGAGTGGGGGACGGAGTTGAAGGCGTTGGCTATGTCGAACGACACTGCCATAACTCCGTCCCCAGCCTCGACCGCCCCCTTCACCTGCCCCTTCAGTAGGGCCAATGCGTCGATGGTCGAACGCCCCTGTCGGAAACCAAACTGGGCGTCCGACAGGTCTGGCCCTACCCCCCGCAGATGGCTGTTGAGCCGGCAGGCGATGATCCCCTCGAACATTTTGCCGACCTCATCAAGCAGGACGATGGGTCGGTATGCCGAGGGGGAGTCCGCTGGGCGTCCCTCCTTGCGGAGGAGGCATAGCTGCCCCTCCTTCCACAGTTTCGGGAACCTTCCAGACGCGAGGCACGCGCTGAAAAGGTCCCGAAATCTGTCCTCCATTTGAGCGGCAGCTATAGCCACCACCCGTGCTGGGACGCCGTCCGGACCGGGGGCCGTCTTCTTGGCGCGGAGGCCAAGAAGACCCTCACGGATCTCTTCCTCCGTCACCGGGGGCACGTCTGCCTCCGCCGGTGGTACCGCCCCCCGCGGGGGGTCCATCGTTGGTGGGGTGAAGTCGGTCCTGCGCGGAAACAGGGACCGGACCACCCCATCCAGTAGCGCCGGCTCGAGGGTCTCGGTCAATGGGGGACCATGGGGCCGCAGTTGGTTCCGCGCCGCCCTGTATGGTCTCCCAAAGGGATCCCGATCGAGACCCTCTAACATTTCGGCCCTTGCCGAGTCCTTGGCAGCGCACATAGCCGACTTGAGGGCCGCCTTTGCCTCCCGGTAGGAAGCGTAGAGACGGTCCTCGTCTGTCTGGCTACGCGCGCTGCGCCGACGACTCCGCGTGTAGGCCCTACGGGCCGCTACGCAGGTGGCCCGGAGGCCTGCCAACTCCTCCGACCACCAGTAGACGGCACGACGGGGAGGCGGACGACGGGACCGAGGCATGCTAGAGTTGCACACCTCGGTCAGGGATCCCCTCAGCTGGGCCGCTGCGGAGTCCACGTCCAGGACCTCGACAGGGGGCGACAGCCAGTCCTGCAGGAAGGCAGCCTCCTTGGCTGCCTCGCGGTCCAGGCGAGTGAGGGCCCACCGAGGGAAGGGAGACCTGCCAGAGCGAGCCATCTCCCCCCGGGAGCCATGCTGGGTGGAGATGTCGAACCGCACATATCTGTGGTCCGACAATGTCTCCACCATCTCAACCCGCCAATTCACGATGCGTGCGGCTAAGACGGGGGTGGCAAACGAAACGTCGACCACCGACCCACCCTGCTGCCGCACACATGTGTGGACCGCCCCCCTGTTGAGGAGGGACACGCCGCATGACGCCGACCAAAATTCGACGGCGCGACCCCGGACGTTGCAGGAGGCAGCCGGGTTGCCCCAGGCCTCCGACTTGGCGTTTAGGTCGCCCAAAACCACGACGTGGCGTGGCGCCGCCCTCCCGACGACTGCAGTGAGGACCTCCAGGAAGTCCTCAAAGTCTGGAAGAGGGCGGTTAGGGGAGAAGTAGACCCCGACTAGGGCCAGATCCCCCCACGCGGCGGCCACATATCCCGGTCCCCTCTCTAAGAGCGAGAGGGGAGGGGAGTCTGTGGAAGACCGCGACACCAACGCCACCAAGCCGTCCCGGTCGCCTAGCCAGCTGCCAGGGACCGAGTAAGGCTCGGCGACCACCGCCAAGTCCACCAACCACTCAGCCATGGTCTGCATCAGCAGATCCTGGGCTGCCCGGCAGTGGTTGGCATTCGTCTGCAGGATGCGATGTTCGACTCTATCCATTAGTCGGACATCGCACCCCCCTCCTCCGCAGCTGTGCTGGCAACAGGCCCAGCTGGCGCCTGCGCTTTGCCCCTCGTAGGGGGAGGATTGCACGTCCTCCCCTTCATAACATGGCCTGCCGGGCGGCCACTGGCGGCGCACACTGAGCAGTGCGGCTTGGCGGCCGTGCAGGAGGCGGCTTTGTGGCCGTCCTTGCCGCAGCGGTAGCAGGTGTCCGCCCTGTTGACCTTGGACGGACAGAGGGCTCCGGTGTGGCCGATGCCGAAGCACCTGAAGCAGCGCAGAGGCTGCTCTTCAAGTGCCTGGACCACACCGGAGCTGAACCCGACGGAGAGCCTTCCTTTGACCAGGACGGCCTTGGCAGCGGCGACAGGGCACTCGAGCCGAATAGTGCCCATGCCGCCGCGGCCGGTCCTGATGTCCCGGCCTTGCACCGCTGCGACGCTGCAGCCACCAATGGCTGCGACTGCCGCCACCACCTCCTCTTTGGTGACCGAGTCGTCGAGGTCGGTCACCAGTATGGCCGCCGATTTCGTCGGTCGGGCCACCTTGGCCGCATCTGCGATGACCTCTCGCAGCTTGGCTGCGAAGAGGTCAGCGCTGGCGCTGCCCTCCGCCCCCGGGAACTCGAAGATTCGAGCACCGGTTTGGGTCCTTCGGCAAGAGACTTTGCCGATCCCCAGTTGGGTGGGATCGGCATTGGCACGCGCCCGCACTAGTACGGACGCGTACGTCTCCCCGCGCTCAGCAGCCTCCGCCGTGAGCGTCACGACGACGGCTGCAGACTGTGGGGGAACAAGTTTCCCCCTCCTTCTCCCCTTCCTCTTCCTCTTGCCAGTCGCCTGTGACTGGCTGGGAGGCGTGGTGGCGGGGACAGCGGCGGCGGCCGCTGCCACCTTTTGGCCCTTGGCCTTCCGCTTTCCCTTCCCAGTCGTCTGCGACTGGCTGGGAGGCGTGGTGGCGGGGGCGGCAGAGACGGCCTTCGTCCTTTTGCCCTTGCCCTTGCCCTTTCCTCTCCCGACCACCTCGATCCAACCCTCCTGGTTGGACGGAGTGGTGGACGGGAGATTGGCGTCCTCCGGTTGCGAGGACGGCCCCGGCTCGACTCGCCTCTTGTCCGCCGCAAGCGGCGGTCGGAGGCGCTTCTCCGGCAAGAGCCGGTCCTCAATTCCTGCTATGCAGGCTCGGGTGAAGGCCCGCTCCTCCATGACGACCTTGCGGATAACATCCTCAAGGTTGGAGGCGGGGGCTTCCACGGCCGGCGTTGGGCCCACGGCAGGCGACGTGCCCTGACTGGGCGGGGCGGTGGCGTCAGCCAACTTCTGATGAAGCTGGCTGACCTCCGATTGCAGGCGATCCACTTTCGCCTGCAGCTGCCTCGTCTCGTCGGTGCTCGTCCGGCTGACAAGCTCCTTGATAATGCCGCGCAAGCTCGCGGCCCTGCATTTAAGGGACTTTTGGAAAGTCCCTTTTAAGTGCGAGGACTTTGCGGCAACCTCCACAATCCCCTCCTCGTCCTCCTCCACCATCCGCTCGAGCTCCACAACGGAGAAGTCCGGGTAAAGGACGTGGGACGCGCCGTATCCGGACTTGGCCCGGGCGGCACGCGCTCGCTGCTCCTTAAGAGCAACCATCTCCTCCAGCTCCTCCTGGAGCTGTGCCCGCCGTGCCAGGTCCAGCTGGCGTTGGGCATCTGCGAGACCCACTGAGTGGGTGTCTGCGGCTGTCACTGGCCTCTTCGCCTTCGACAGCCCCGTCGAGCCTGAGGCCGAGGAACCCTCGGACCCGCTCTTGCGACGCGCGGCGCGCTTTCGCGACCGCGAACAACCCGCGTCTGAGACGAGGGACTCGTCAGAGTCCGACGTCTCGTCAGCCCTCCTAAAAAAGCTAGCCGCAGACGGCGCGCGGCTAGCTTCTGACGCCGAAGCGTCAGACTGGCCCTGAGAAGGGCCGTTGGGTTGGCCCTGAGAAGGGCCGTTGGGTTGGCCCTGAAAAGGGCCTTTTAGGAAACGCCCTTGGGCGTCCCGCTTGGGTTTAGGCATATTGCCTCCGCCGAGATCGCAGCTAAAAGCCTCCAGATTAAAATAAAAACGCTACGAATGCACACTGTACTTTGGCCGAGCCCAGTCTGCCACTCCGTTACGGTGACAGAACTGGGTCGTTTCCAGGGGACGCGACGTGGACGCAAACAGTGTGGGGGGTCCCCCAACCTAACCTTTTTTTTTTTTTTTTTTTTTTTTTTTTTTTTTTTTGTTTCGGCTGGGAAAAAATGCGTTACGCATACCCTCTCACTCGGGGGAGTGGGAGGGGTATGTGGGACTCCCCGGGCAAGCCCGGTATACCCACTAAAACAACCCAGCAACGAAATTCCCGCAACGTCATAGTGGGGGTGGACTGGGAGATCGGCGTAGCCTTTACGTCCAGTCCACCTCCGACGACCGCCCGCCTTAGCGGGCCCTTCACGCCCCCCCCATTGGGGGAGGGCCGGGAACCTCCGACGATGATGGTGGTGATGCGTGCAATGCTGTCAATATGTCCAATCACCACCGCGAGGAGGGAGAAGAGGACGTCTTCTCCGACCTCGCCTTCGTCTGCGGAGCGGCGCAGCGAGAGGGTCGTCCTCCCGCGCGCGCTCCGCCGCCTCCTTCTGCGAGATGACATCCTCGCAAAAGGAGGCGACCGCGGCCCAGGACTCCTCACTCCCCAGCATGCATCTGACCACGCTGGGAAGGGAGAGGTCCTGTCCGATCTCCGCAGTGAGACTGCGACGCGGCTCGGACCAAGCTGGGCACACCTCCAGTGTGTGCTGCGCCGTGTCCTCCGCCGCGCCGCAGTCGTGACACGCCGGTGTCTCCTCCCTCCCGATCCGGTGCAGGTGCGTGCCGAAACAGCCGTGGCCAGACAACACCTGCACCAGACGGAAGGAGAGGAAGCCGTGCGGCCGCTCGAGCCAGTCTCGCAAGACTGGACCGAGCGCGTCCAGCGTTCGACGGACAAAGGTGGCGGAGGCGAGGTCCTCTGTCCAATGGACGATGATGGCGTCCCTCGCCTCCCTCCGCACGGCTTCCCGCTCCTCAGCGACGGGGCGCTCCCCGAGCGCTTTTCGGCGCGCCGTCCACTCGTACACTCTGGCGAGCACCCATGCCTCCAACTCCCAAGGAGGGGTGCTGGCCAGAGCGCACGCTGCCGAGAAGCCCACAGAGCGGTAGGCCCTCGCTACCCGCTGCGCGATGGCCCTTTGGGGCCTGCGGATCGCCGTCGCATTCTCCCTCCTGTGGAGGGAGTCCGCCCAGATTGGGGCCCCGTATAGGGCCATGCTCCGCAGGATGCCGGCATACAAGCGCCGGCATCGCGCGCTGGGCCCACCCAGGTTCGGGAGGAGCCACGACAGGGCGCCGGCGGCCTTCAGCAGGCGCGTCGACAGCCCGCTGAAGTGCGGGCCGAAGCGCCACCTGCTGTCCAGTACCAGGCCCAGATACTTCATCTGGGCCTGGACCCCCACCCTGATGCCCTCCACATTGATGTGGGCATCTGGAGGGCAGCGCTGCCGAGGCCCGCGAAAGAACACGGCCTCGGTCTTGTTCAGCGCCACCCTCAACCCCAGGCGGCGGATCCTTCCTGCGACCAAGGATCCGCCAGCCGAGGCCAGACAGGCCGCCTCCCCAAAGTTCCTCCCCCGGGCAGTGAGGAGAGTGTCATCCGCGTAGCAGATGACACTCGTGCCACGGAGGAGGGCTCCCCGCAGGAGCCAATCGAACTCGATGTTCCACAGGGGGGGGCCAAGTACCGACCCCTGTGGAATACCGCACTCTGCGCCGTACCGCCGCAACCTGGCCGTTTTGTCTACAAGGAGGACCTCTCGGTCCTCCAAGTAGTCGGCCAGGAGGTCCCGCAAGTATTGGGGCACTCCATGATAGCGGAGTGCCTCCAATATCGTCGAGTGGGGGACGGAGTTGAAGGCGTTGGCTATGTCGAATGACACTGCCAAAACTCCGTCCCCCGCCTCGACTGCCCCCTTCACCTGCCCCTTGAGCAGGGCCAGCGCGTCGATGGTCGAACGCCCCTGTCGGAAACCAAACTGGGCGTCCGACAGGTCTGGCCCTACCCCCCGCAGATGGCTGTTGAGCCGGCAGGCGATGATCCCCTCGAACATTTTGCCGACCTCATCAAGCAGGACGATGGGTCGGTATGCCGAGGGGGAGTCCACTGGGCGTCCCTCCTTGCGGAGGAGGCATAGCTGCCCCTCCTTCCACAGTTTCGGGAACCTTCCAGACGCGAGGCACGCGCTGAACAGGTCCCGAAATCTGTCCTCCATTTGAGCGGCAGCTATAGCCACCACCCGTGCTGGGACGCCGTCCGGACCGGGGGCCGTCTTCTTGGCGCGAAGGCCAAGAAGACCCTCGCGGAACTCTTCCTCCGTCACCGGGGGCACGTCTGCCTCCGCCGGTGGTGCCGCCCCTCGCGGGGGGTCCATCGTTGGTGGGGTGAAGTCGGTCCTGCGCGGAAACAGGGACCGGACCACCCCATCCAGCAGCGCCGGCTCGAGGGTCTCCGTCAGGGGGGGACCATGGGGCCGCAGTTGGTTCCGCGCTGCCCGATATGGTCTCCCATAGGGATCCCGATCGAGACCCTCCAGCATCTCGGCCCTCGCCGCGTCCTTGGCAGCGCACATAGCTGACTTGAGGACCGCCTTCGCCTCTCGATATGAAGCGTAAAGACGGTCCTCGTCTGTCTGGCTACGTGCGCTGCGCCGACGGCTCCGCGTGTAGGCCCTACGGGCCGCCACGCAGGTGGCCCGGAGGCCTGCCAGCTCCTCCGACCACCAGTAGACGGCACGACGGGGAGGCGGACGACGGGACCGAGGCATGCTGGAGTTGCACACCTCGGTCAGGGAACCCCTCAGCTGGGCCGCTGCGGAGTCCACGTCCAGGACCTCAACAGGGGGCGACAGCCAGTCCTGCAGGAAGGCAGCCTCCTTGGCTGCCTCGCGGTCCAGGCGAGTGAGGGCCCACCGAGGGAAGGGAGACCTGCCAGAGCGGGCCATCTCCCCCCGGGAACCATGCTGGGTGGAGATGTCGAACCGCACATATCTGTGGTCCGACAATGTCTCCACCATCTCAACCCGCCAGTTCACAATGCGTGCGGCAAGGACGGGGGTGGCAAACGACACGTCGACCACCGACCCTCCCCGTTGCCGCACACATGTGTGGACCGCCCCCCTGTTGAGGAGGGACACGCCGCATGACGCCGACCAAAACACGACGGCGCGTCCCCGGACGTTGCAGGAGGCAGCCGGGTTGCCCCAGGCCTCCGACTTGGCGTTCAGGTCGCCCAACACCACGACCTGGCGTGGCGCCGCCCTCGCTACGACAGCAGTGAGGACCTCCAGGAAGTCCTCAAAGTCTGAGAGAGGGCGGTTAGGGGAGAAGTAGACCCCCACCAGGGCCAGATCTCCCCACGCGGCGGCCACGTATCCCGGTCCCCTCTCTAAGAGCGAGAGGGGAGGGGAGTCTGTGGAAGACCGCGACACCAACGCCACCAAGCCGTCCCGGTCGCCTAGCCAGCTGCCAGGGACCGAGTAAGGCTCGGCGACCACCGCCAAGTCCACCAACCACTCAGCCATGGTCTGCATCAGCAGATCCTGGGCTGCCCGGCAGTGGTTGGTGTTCGTCTGAAGGATGCGATGTTCGACTCTATCCATTAGTCGGACATCGCACCCCCCTCCTCCGCAGCTGTGCTAGCAACAGGCCCAGCTGGCGCCTGCGCTTTGCCCCTCGTAGGGGGAGGATTGCACATCCTCCCCTTCATTATATGGCCTGCCGGGCGGCTGCTGGCGGCACAAACCGCGCAGTGCGGCTTGGCAGCCGTGCATGAGACCGCTTTATGGCCGTCCTTGCCGCAGCGGTAGCAGCTGTCCGTCCTATCGACCTTGGACGGACAGAGGGCCCGGGTGTGGCCGATGCCGAAGCACCTGTAGCAGCGCAGAGGCTGGTCTAGAAGTGCTCGGACTGCACCCGAGCTAAAGCCGACGGCGAGCCGTCCTTTGTCAAGGACGGCTTTGGCAACGGCGACTGGGCACTTGAGCCGAATAGTGCCCATGCCGCCGCGGCCGGGCCTGATGTCCCGGCCTTGCACCGCTGCGGTGCTGCAGCCACCAATGGCTGCGACTGCCACCACCACCTCCTCCTTGGTGACCGAGTCATCGAGCTCGGTCACTTCTATTTCGGCTGTCTTAACAGGACGGGCCACCTTGGCCGCGTCCGAGACGACCTCCCGCAGCTTGGCTGCGAAGAGGTCGGCGCTGGCGTTGCCCTCCGCCCCCGGGAACTCGAAAATTCGAGCCCCAGTTATGGTCCGCCTGCAAGTGACTTTGCCGATCCCCAGTTGGGTGGGATCGGCATTGGCACGCGCCCGCACAAGTACGGACGCGTAAGTCTCGCCGCGCTCCGCAGCCTCCGCAGTGAGCGTCACGACGACGGCTGCGGACTGTGGGGGAACAAGCTTCCCCCTCTTTCTCCCCTTCCTCTTCCCCTTGCCAGTCGCCTGCGACTGGCTGGGAGGCGTGTTGGCGGGGGCAGCGGGGGCGGCCGCTGCCGCCTTTCGGCCCTTGCCTTTCCCCTTCCCCTTCCCAGTCGTCTGCGACTGGCTGGGAGGCGTAGTGGTGGGGACAGCAGAGACGGCTGTCGCTGTCTTCTTTCCCCTTCCCTTGCCTTTCCCCCTCCCGACCACCTCAATCCAACCCTCCTGGTTGGACTGAGTGGTCGAAGGGAGATTGGCGTCCTCCGCTTGCGAGGACGGCCCCGGCTGACTTTGCCTCTTGTCCGCCGCAAGCGGCGGTCGGAGGCGCTTCTCCGGCAAGAGCCGGTCCTCTATTCCTGCCAAGCAGGATCGGGTGAAAGCCCGCTCCTCCATAACCACCTTGCGGATTACATCCTCAAGGCTGGAGGCGGGGGCTTCCACGGCAGGCGTTGGGCCCTGACTAGGGCGGGCGGTAGCGTCAGCCAGCTTCTGATGAAGCTGGCTGACCTCCAGCTGCAGGCGATCCACCTTCGCCTGCAGCTGCCGAGTTTCGTCCGTTGCTGTCCGCCGGACCAGCTCCTCCACGATGCCACGCATACTCGCGGCCCGGCACTTAAGGGCCTTTTGGAAGGTCCCCTTAAGGTGTGAGGACTTAGCGGCGACCTCTACGATCTCCTCCTCGTCCTCCTCCGCCATTCGCTCCAGTTCCGCGACAGAGTTGTCGGCGTAGAGTACGCGGGACGCACCGTACCCGGACTTGGCCCTGGCGGTACGCGCCCGCTGCTCCTTGAGAGCAACCCTCTCCTCCAGCTCTACCTGGAGTTGTGCCCGCCGAGCCAGGTCCAGCTGGCGTTGGGCATCCTCGAGACCCACTGAGTGGGTGTCTGAGACTGTCGCTGGCCTTTTCGCCTTTGGCAGCCCTGTCGATCCAGAGGCCGAAGATCCCTCCGACCCGTCGTTGCGACGCGCGGCGCGCTTCCGCGACTGCGAACCACCCGCGTCTGAGACGCCGACGAGGGACTCGTCTGAGTCCGACGTCTCGTCCGCCGTTCCGAAGAAGCTAGCTGCAGACGGCGCGCGGCTAGCTTCAGACGCCGAAGCGTCAGATTGGCCCTGAGAAGGGCCTTTGGGTTGGCCCTTAGAAGGGCCTTTTGATTGGCCCTGAGAAGGGCCTTTCAAGAAACGCCCTAGGGCGTCCCGCGAGGTCTTAGGCATAGCCTCCGACGTATCCGTAGCAAACCGCAAAGAATAAAAACCGCAAGGTGATGATAAAATAGGCTACGAATGCACACTGTACTTTGGCCGTACCCAGTCTGCCACTCCGTTACGGTGACAGAACTGGGTCATTTCCAGGGGACGCGACGTGGACGCAAACAGTGTGGGGGGTCCCCCAACCTAACCATTTTTTTTTTTTTTTTTTTTTGTTTCGGCTGGGAAAAAATGCATTACGCATACCCTCTCACTCGGGGGAGTGGGAGGGGTATGTGGGACTCCCCGGGCTAGCCCGGTATACCCACTAAAACAACCCAGCAACGAAATTCCCGCAACGTCATAGTGGGGGTGGACTGGGAGATCGGCGTAGCCTTTACGTCCAGTCCACCTCTGACGACTGCCCGCCTTAGCGGGCCCTTCGCGCCCCCCCCGTTGGGGGAGGGCCGGGAACCTCCGACGATGATGGTGGTGATGCGTGCAATGCGGGCGGAGGCGCCCCCGCGCCTGTCGCCCGCCCATCACCACCGCGAGGAGGGAGAAGAGGACGTCTTCTCCGACCTCGCCTTCGTCTGCGGAGCGGCGCAGCGAGAGGGTCGTCCTCCCGCGCGCGCTCCGCCGCCTCCTTTTGTGAGATGACATCCTCGCAAAAGGAGGCGACCGCGGCCCAGGACTCCTCACTCCCCAGCATGCATCTGACCACGCTGGGAAGGGAGAGGTCCTGTCCGATCTCTGCAGTGAGACTGCGACGCGGCTCGGACCAAGCTGGGCACACCTCCAGTGTGTGCTGCGCCGTATCCTCCGCCGCGCCGCAGTCGTGACACGCCGGTGTCTCCTCCCTCCCGATCCGGTGCAGGTGCGTGCCGAAACAGCCGTGGCCAGACAAGACCTGCACCAGACGGAAGGAGAGGAAGCCGTGTGGCCGCTCGAGCCAATCCCGCAGGACTGGACCGAGCGCGTCCAGGGTACGGCGACCAAAGGTGGCGGAGGCGAGGTCCTCCGTCCAATGGACGATGATAGCGTCCCTCGCCTCCCTCCGCACTGCCTCCCGCTCCTCCGCGACAGGGCGCTCCCCGAGCGCTTTTCGGCGCGCCGTCCATTCGTAGACTCTGGCGAGCACCCACGCCTCCAACTCCCAAGGAGGGGTGCCCGCCAGAGCGCACGCCGCCGAAAAGCCTACCGACCGGTAGGCCCTCGCCACCCGCTGTGCAATGGCCCTTTGTGGCCTGCGGATGGCTGTCGCGTTCTCCCTCCTGTTGAGGGAGTCCGCCCAGATGGGGGCCCCGTAGAGGGCCATGCTCCTCAGGATGCCGGCATATAAGCACCGGCATCGTGCACTGGGCCCCCCAAGGTTCGGGAGGAGCCAGGAGAGTGCGCCTGCGGCCTTCAGCAGGCGCGTCGACAGCCCGTTAAAGTGCGGGCCGAAGCGCCACCTGCTGTCCAGTATCAGGCCCAGATATTTCATCTGGGCCTTCACCTCCACCCGGATGCCCTCCACGACAATGTGGGCATCGGGAGGGCAGCGCTGCCGAGGCCCGTGGAAGAACACAGCCTCGGTCTTGTTCAGCGCCACCCTCAACCCTAGGCGGCGGATCCTTCCTGCGACCAAGGATCCGCCAGCCGAGGCCAGACAGGCCGCCTCCCCAAAGTTCCTCCCCCGGGCAGTGAGGAGAGTGTCATCCGCGTAGCAGATGACACTCGTGCCACGGAGGAGGGCTCCCCGCAGGAGCCAATCGAACCCGATGTTCCACAGGGGGGGCCCAAGTACCGACCCCTGTGGAACACCGCACTCTGCGCCGTACCGCCGCAACCTGGCCGTTTTGTCTACGAGGAGGACCTCCCGGTCCACCAAGTAGTCGGCCAGGAGAGCCCGCAAGTATTGGGGCACTCCATGATAGCGGAGTGCCTCCAATATCGTCGAGTGGGGGACGGAGTTGAAGGCGTTGGCTATGTCGAATGACACTGCCAAAACTCCGTCCCCCGCCTCGACTGCCCCCTTCACCTGCCCCTTGAGCAGGGCCAGCGCGTCGATTGTCGAACGCCCCTGTCGGAAACCAAACTGGGCGTCCGACAGGTCCGGCCCTACTCTCCGCAGATGGCTGTTCAGCCGGCAGGCGATGATCCCCTCGAACATTTTGCCGACCTCATCAAGAAGAACGATGGGTCGGTATGCCGAGGGGGAGTCCGCCGGGCGTCCCTCCTTGCGGAGGAGGCATAGCTGCCCCTCCTTCCACAGTTTCGGGAACCTTCCAGACGCGAGGCACGCGCTGAACAGGTCCCGAAATCTGTCCTCCATTTGAGCGGCAGCTATAGCCACCACCCGTGCTGGGACGCCGTCCGGACCGGGGGCCGTCTTCTTGGCGCGAAGGCCAAGAAGACCCTCGCGGAACTCTTCCTCCGTCACCGGGGGCACGTCTGCCTCCGCCGGTGGTGCCGCCCCTCGCGGGGGGTCCATCGTTGGTGGGGTGAAGTCGGTCCTGCGCGGAAACAGGGACCGGACCACCCCATCCAGCAGCGCCGGCTCGAGGGTCTCCGTCAGGGGGGGACCATGGGGCCGCAGTTGGTTCCGCGCTGCCCGATATGGTCTCCCATAGGGATCCCGATCGAGACCCTCCAGCATCTCGGCCCTCGCCGCGTCCTTGGCAGCGCACATAGCTGACTTGAGGACCGCCTTCGCCTCTCGATATGAAGCGTAAAGACGGTCCTCGTCTGTCTGGCTACGTGCGCTGCGCCGACGGCTCCGCGTGTAGGCCCTACGGGCCGCCACGCAGGTGGCCCGGAGGCCTGCCAGCTCCTCCGACCACCAGTAGACGGCACGACGGGGAGGCGGACGACGGGACCGAGGCATGCTGGAGTTGCACACCTCGGTCAGGGAACCCCTCAGCTGGGCCGCTGCGGAGTCCACGTCCAGGACCTCAACAGGGGGCGACAGCCAGTCCTGCAGGAAGGCAGCCTCCTTGGCTGCCTCGCGGTCCAGGCGAGTGAGGGCCCACCGAGGGAAGGGAGACCTGCCAGAGCGGGCCATCTCCCCCCGGGAACCATGCTGGGTGGAGATGTCGAACCGCACATATCTGTGGTCCGACATTGTCTCCACCATCTCAACCCGCCAGTTCACAATGCGTGCGGCAAGGACGGGGGTGGCAAACGACACGTCGACCACCGACCCTCCCCGTTGCCGCACACATGTGTGGACCGCCCCCCTGTTGAGGAGGGACACGCCGCATGACGCCGACCAAAACACGACGGCGCGTCCCCGGACGTTGCAGGAGGCAGCCGGGTTGCCCCAGGCCTCCGACTTGGCGTTCAGGTCGCCCAACACCACGACCTGGCGTGGCGCCGCCCTCGCTACGACAGCAGTGAGGACCTCCAGGATGTCCTCAAATTCTGAGAGAGGGCGGTTAGGGGAGAAGTAGACCCCCACCAGGGCCAGATCTCCCCACGCGGCGGCCACGTATCCCGGTCCCCTCTCTAAGAGCGAGAGGGGAGGGGAGTCTGTGGAAGACCGCGACACCAACGCCACCAAGCCGTCCCGGTCGCCTAGCCAGCTGCCAGGGACCGAGTAAGGCTCGGCGACCACCGCCAAGTCCACCAACCACTCAGCCATGGTCTGCATCAGCAGATCCTGGGCTGCCCGGCAGTGGTTGGCGTTCGTCTGAAGGATGCGATGTTCGACTCTATCCATTAGTCGGACATCGCACCCCCCTCCTCCGCAGCTGTGCTGGCAACAGGCCCAGCTGGCACCTGCGCTTTGCCCCTCGTAGGGGGAGGATTACAATTCCTCCCCTTCATTATGTGACCCGCCGGGCGGCTACTGGCGGCACACACCGCGCAGTGCGGCTTAGCAGCCGTGCAGGAGGCGGCTTTGTGGCCGTCCTTGCCGCAGCGGTAGCAACTGTCCGTCCTGTCGACTTTGGACGGACAGAGGGCTCGGGTGTGCCCGATGCCAAAGCACCTAAAGCAGCGCAGAGGCTGCTCATCAAGTGCCCGGACCACACCCGAGCTAAAGCCAACAGAGAGCCGTCCTTTGTTGAGGACGGCTTTGGCGGCGGCGACTGGGCACTCGAGCCGCATAGAGCCCATGCCGCCGCGGCCGACCCTGATGTCGCGGCCCTGTACCGCTGCGACGCTACATCCACCGATTGCAGCGACCGCCGCCACTACCTCCTCTTTGGTGACGGAGTCGTCGAGATCCGTCACCTCTATGGCCGCCGACTTGATTGGTCGGGCCACCTTGGCCGCGTCCGCGACGACCTCCTGCAGCTTGGCTGCGAAGAGGTCGGCGCTGGCGCTGCCCTCCGCCCCCGGGAACTCAAAAAGTCGAGCCCCGGTTTGGGTACGCCGGCAGGAGACTTTGCCGATCCCCAGTTTGGCGGGATCGGCATTGGCACGCGCACGCGACAAAATAGACGCGTACGTTTCCCCGCGCTCCGCAGCTTCCGCAGTGAGCGTCACCACGACGGCTGCGGACCGTGGGGGAACAAGCTTACCCCTCCTTCGCCCCTTCCTCTTCCCCTTACCAGTCGCCTGTGACTGGCTGGGAGGCGTGGTGGCGGGGGCGGCCGCTGCCGCCTTTCGGCCCTTGCCTTTCCCCTTCCCCCTCCCAGTCGTCTGCGACTGGTTGGGGGGCGTAGTGGCGGGGACAGCAGAGACGGCTGTCGCTGTCTTCTTTCCCCTTCCCTTGCCTTTCCCCCTCCCGACCACCTCAATCCAACCCTCCTGGTTGGACGGAGTGGTCGAAGGAAGAATGGCGTCCTCCACTTGTGAGGACGGCCCCGGCTGACTTTGCCTTTTGTCCGCCGCAAGCGGTGGTCGGAGGCGCTGCTCCGGCAGGAGCCGGTCCTCGATGCCTGCCAAGCAGGCTCGGGTGAAAGCCCGCTCCTCCATGACGACCTTGCGGATGACATCCTCAAGGTTGGAGGCGGGGGCTTCCACTGCAGGCGACGTGCCCTGACTTGGCGGGGCAGTTGCGTCAGCCAACTTCTGATGAAGTTGGCTGACCTCCAGTTGCAGGCGATCCACCTTCGCCTGCAGCTGCCGCGTTTCGTCGGTCGCTGTCCGTCGGACCAGCTCTTCGACGATGCCGCGCATACTCGCGGCCCGGCACTTAAGGGCCTTTTGGAAAGTGCCCTTAAGGTGTGAGGACTTGGCGGCGACCTCCACGATCTCCTCCTCGTCCTCCTCCGCCATACGCTCCAGCTCTGCCACGGAGTTGTCGGCGTACAGAACGCGTGACGCGCCGTAGCCGGACTTGGCCCGGGCGGCACGCGCTCGCTGCTCCTTCGCAGCTACCCGCTCCTCCAGCTCCTGCTGGTTCTGCTCCCGCCGAGATAGGTCTAACTGTCGTTGGGCATCCTCGAGACCCACCGAGTGGGTATCTGCGGCTGTCGCTGGCCTCTTCGCCTTCGCCAGCCCCGTCGAGCCTGAGGCCGAAGAACCTCCCGACCCTTCGTTGCGACGCGCGGGGCGCTTTCGCGACCGCGAAGTGCCCGCGTCTGAGACGCTGACGAGGGACCCGTCTGAGTCCGACGTCTCGTCTGCCGTCCTGAAGAAGCTAGCTGCAGACGGCGCGCGGCTAGCTTCTGAAGCTGAAGCGTCGGATTGGCCCTGAGAAGGGCCTTTGGGTTGGCCCTGAGAAGGGCCTTTTAAGAAACGCCCTTGGGCGTCCCGCTTGGGTTTAGGCATATTGCCTCCGCCGAGATCGCAGCTAAAAGCCTCCAGATTAAAATAAAAACGCTACGAATGCACACTGTACTTTGGCCGTGCCCAGTCTGCCACTCCGTTACGGTGACAGAACTGGGCCGTTTCCAGGGGACGCGACGTGGACGCAAACAGTGTGAGGGGGTCCCCCAACCTAACCTAACCTAACCTAACCTTTTTTTTTTTTTTTTGTTTCGGCTGGGAAAAAATGCGTTACGCATACCCTCTCACTCGGGGGAGTGGGAGGGGTATGTGGGACTCCCCGGGCAAGCCCGGTATACCCACTAAAACAACCCAGCAACGAAATTCCCGCAACGTCATAGTGGGGGTGGACTGGGAGATCGGCGTAGCCTTTACGTCCAGTCCACCTCCGACGACCGCCCGCCTTAGCGGGCCCTTCACGCCCCCCCCGTTGGGGGAGGGCCGGGAACCTCCGACGATGATGGTGGTGATGCGTGCAATGCGGGCGGAGGCGCCCCCGCGCCTGTCGCCCGCCCATCACCACCGCGAGGAGGGAGAAGAGGACGTCTTCTCCGACCTCGCCTTCGTCTGCGGAGCGGCGCAGCGAGAGGGTCGTCCTCCCGCGCGCGCTCCGCCGCCTCCTTTTGCGAGATGACATCCTCGCAAAAGGAGGCGACCGCGGCCCAGGACTCCTCACTCCCCAGCATGCATCTGACCACGCTGGGAAGGGAGAGGTCCTGTCCGATCTCTGCAGTGAGACTGCGACGCGGCTCGGACCAAGCTGGGCACACCTCCAGTGTGTGCTGCGCCGTGTCCTCCGCCGCGCCGCAGTCGTGACACGCCGGTGTCTCCTCCCTCCCGATCCGGTGCAGGTGTGTGCCGAAACAGCCGTGGCCAGACAACACCTGCACCAGACGGAAGGAGAGGAAGCCGTGCGGCCGCTTGAGCCAATCCCGCAGGACTGGACCGAGCGCGTCGAGCGTTCGACGGCCAAAGGTGGCAGAGGCGAGGTCCTCTGTC
Source organism: Ceramica pisi (assembly GCA_963859965.1). Classification (NCBI taxonomy): domain Eukaryota; kingdom Metazoa; phylum Arthropoda; class Insecta; order Lepidoptera; family Noctuidae; genus Ceramica; species Ceramica pisi. Next base: position 23,995 of record CAWLEM010000019.1, on the reverse strand, counting down.
CAATGGACGATGATGGCGTCCCTCGCCTCCCTCCGCACGGCTTCCCGCTCCTCTGCGACAGGGCGCTCCCCGAGCGCTTTTCGGCGCGCCGTCCATTCGTACACCCTGGCGAGCACCCACGCCTCCAACTCCCAAGGAGGGGTGCCCGCCAGAGCGCACGCCGCCGAAAAGCCTACCGACCGGTAGGCCCTCGCCACCCGCTGTGCAATGGCCCTTTGTGGCCTGCGGATGGCGGTCGCATTCTCCCTCCTATTGAGGGAGTCCGCCCAGATTGGGGCCCCATACAGGGCCATGCTCCGCAGGATGCCGGCATACAAGCGCCGGCATCGTGCACTAGGCCCCCCCAGGTTCGGGAGGAGCCACGACAGGGAGTCGGCGGCCTTCAGCAGGCGCGTCGACAGCCCGCTGAAGTGCGGGCCGAAGCGCCACCTGCTGTCCAGTATCAGGCCCAGATATTTCATCTGGGCCTTGACCTCCACCCGGATGCCCTCAACGACAATGTGGGCATCCGGAGGGCAGCGCTGCCGAGGCCCGTGGAAGAACACGGCCTCGGTCTTGTTCAGCGCCACCCTCAACCCTAGGCGGCGGATCCTTCCTGCAACCAAGGATCCGCCAGCCGAGGCCAGACAGGCCGCCTCCCTGAAGGTTCTCCCCCGGGCAGTGAGGAGAGTGTCATCCGCGTAACATATGACACTCGTGCCACGGAGGAGGGCTCCTCTCAATAGCCAATCGAACCCGATGTTCCAAAGGGGTGGCCCAAGGACTGACCCCTGTGGAACACCGGACTCCGCGCCGTACCTCCGGAGCCTGGCCGTTTTGTCCACAAGGAGGACATCTCGGTCGGGCACTCCATGATAGCGGAGTGCCTCCAATATCGTCGAGTGGGGGACGGAGTTGAAGGCGTTGGCTATGTCGAACGACACTGCCAAAACTCCGTCCCCCGCCTCGACCGCCCCCTTCACCTGCCCCTTCAGTAGGGCCAGTGCGTCGATGGTCGAACGCCCCTGTCGGAAACCGAATTGGGCGTCCGACAGGTCTGGCCCTACCCTCCGCAGATGGCTGTTGAGCCGGCAGGCGATGATCCCCTCGAACATTTTGCCGACCTCATCAAGCAGGACGATGGGTCGGTATGCCGAGGGGGAGTCTGCTGGACGTCCCTCCTTGCGGAGGAGGCATAGCTGCCCCTCCTTCCACAGTTTCGGGAACCTTCCAGACGCGAGGCACGCGCTGAACAGGTCCCGAAATCTGTCCTCCATTTGAGCGGCAGCTATAGCCACCACCCGTGCTGGGACGCCGTCCGGACCGGGGGCCGTCTTCTTGGCGCGGAGGCCAAGGAGACCCTCGCGGAACTCCTCCGCCGTCACCGGGGGCACGTCTGCCTCCGCCGGTGGTGCCGCCCCCCGCGGGGGGTCCATCGTTGGTGGGGTGAAGCCGGTCCTGCGCGGAAACAGGGACCGGACCACCCCATCCAGTAGCGCCGGCTCGAGGGTCTCGGTCAATGGGGGACCATGGGGCCGCAGTTGGTTCCGCGCCGCCCTGTATGGTCTCCCAAAGGGATCCCGATCGAGACCCTCTAACATTTCGGCCCTTGCCGAGTCCTTGGCAGCGCACATAGCCGACTTGAGGGCCGCCTTTGCCTCCCGGTAGGAAGCGTAGAGACGGTCCTCGTCTGTCTGGCTACGTGCGCTGCGCCGACGGCTCCGCGTGTAGGCCCTACGGGCCGCCACGCAGGTGGCCCGGAGGCCTGCCAGCTCCTCCGACCACCAGTAGACGGCACGACGGGGAGGTGGACGACGGGACCGAGGCATGCTGGAGTTGCACACCTCGGTCAGGGATCCCCTAAGCTGGGCCGCTGCAGAGTCCACGTCCAGGACCTCGACAGGGGGCGACAGCCAGTCCTGCAGGAAGGCAGCCTCCTTGGCTGCCTCGCGGTCCAGGCGAGTGAGGGCCCACCGAGGGAAGGGAGACCTGCCAGAGCGGGCCATCTCCCCCCGGGAGCCATGCTGGGTGGAGATGTCGAACCGCACATATCTGTGGTCCGACAAGGTCTCCACCATCTCAACCCGCCAGTTCACAATGCGTGCGGCAAGGACAGGGGTAGCAAACGACACGTCGACCACCGACCCTCCCCGTTGCCGCACACATGTGTGGACCGCCCCCCTGTTGAGGAGGGACACGCCGCATGACGCCGACCAAAACACGACGGCGCGTCCCCGGACGTTGCAGGAGGCAGCCGGGTTGCCCCAGGCCTCCGACTTGGCGTTCAGGTCGCCCGACACCACGACCTGGCGTGGCGCCGCCCTCGCTACGACAGCAGTGAGGACCTCCAGGAAGTCCTCAAAGTCTGAGAGAGGGCGGTTAGGGGAGAAGTAGACCCCCACCAGGGCCAGATCTCCCCACGCGGCGGCCACGTATCCCGGTCCCCTCTCTAAGAGCGAGCGGGAAGGGGAGTCTGTGGAAGACCGCGACACCAACGCCACCAAGCCGTCCCGGTCGCCTAGCCAGCTGCCAGGGACCGAGTAAGGCTCGGCGACCACCGCCAAGTCCACCAACCACCTATCCATTAGTCGGACATCGCACCCCCCTCCTCCGCAGCTGTGCTAGCAACAGGCCCAGCTGGCGCCTGCGCTTTGCCCCTCGTAGGGGGAGGATTGCACATCCTCCCCTTCATTATATGGCCTGCCGGGCGGCCACTGGCGGCACAAACCGCACAGTGTGGCTTGGCGGCCGTGCAGGAGGCGGCCTTGTGGCCATCCTTGCCGCAGCGGTAGCAGTTGTCCGTCCTGTCGACCTTGGACGGACAGAGGGCTCGGGTGTGGCCGATACCGAAGCACCTGTAGCAGCGCAGAGGCTGGTCTACAAGTGCTCGGACTGCACCCGAGCTGAAGCCGACGGCGAGCCGTCCCTTGTCAAGGACGGCTTTGGCGACGGCGACTGGACACTCGAGCCGAATAGTGCCCATGCCGCCGCGGCCGGGCCTGATGTCCCGGCCTTGTACCGCTGCGGTGCTACAGCTCCAACTCGGTCACTTCGATGGCCGCCGACTTGACCGGTCGGGCCACCTTGGCCGCGTCCGCGACGACCTCCCGCAGCTTGGCTGCAAAGAGGTCGGCGCTGGCGCTGCCCTCTGCCCCCGGGAACTCGAATATACGAGCCCCGGTTTGGGTACGCCGGCAGGAGACTTTGCCGATCCCCAGCTCGGTGGGATCGGCATTGGCACGCGCACGCATTAAAATAGACGCGTAGGTCTCCCCGCGCTCCGCTGCCTCCGCAGTGAGCGTCACCACGACGGCTGCGGACTGTGGGGGAACAAGCTTCCCCCTCCTTCTCCCCTTCCTCTTCCCCTTGCCAGTAGTCGCCTGTGACTGGCTGGGAGGCGTTGTGGCGGGGGCGGCCGCAGCCGCCTTTTGGCCCTTGGCCTTCCCCTTGCTCCTCCCAGTCGTCTGCGACTGGTTGGGGGGCGTGGTGGCGGAGGCTGCAGAGGCGGCCTTCGTCCTCTTGCCCCTGCCCTTGCCTTTCCCCTTCCCGACCACTTCGATCCAACCCTCCTGGTTGGACGGAGTGGTAGACGGGAGTTGGGCGTCTTCCACCTGCGAGGACGGCCCCGGCTGACTTTGCCTCTTATCCGCCACAAGCGGTGGTCGGAGGCGCTGCTCCGGCAGGAGCCGGTCCTCGATGCCTGCCAAGCAGGCTCGGGTGAAAGCCCGCTCCTCCATGACGACCTTGCGGATGACATCCTCAAGGTTGGAGGCGGGGGCTTCCACTGCAGGCGACGTGCCCTGACTTGGCGGGGCAGTTGCGTCAGCCAACTTCTGATGAAGCTGGCTGACCTCCAGTTGCAGGCGATCCACCTTCGCCTGCAGCTGCCGCGTTTCGTCGGTCGCTGTCCGCCGGACCAGCTCTTCGACGATGCCGCGCATACTCGCGGCCCGGCACTTAAGGGCCTTTTGGAAGGTCCCCTTAAGGTGTGAGGACTTAGCGGCGACCTCCGCAATCTCCTCCTCATCCTCCTCCGCCATACGCTCCAGCTCCGCCACGGAGTTGTCGGCGTACAAAACGCGGGACGCGCCGTAGCCGGACTTGGCCCGGGTGGCACGTGCTCGCTGCTCCTTCGCAGCTACCCGCTCCTCCAGCTCCTGCTGGTTCCGCTCTCGCCGAGATAGGTCCAACTGTCGTTGGGCATCCTCGAGACCCACTGAGTGGGTGTCGGCGGCTGTCGCTGGCCTCTTTGCCTTCGCCAGCCCCGTCGAGCCCGAGGCCGAAGAACCTTCTGACCCTTCGTTGCGACGCGCGGGGCGCTTCCGCGACTGCGAGGCGCCCGCGTCCGAGACACTGACGAGGGACTCATCAGAGTCCGACGTGTCGTCTGCCGTACCGAAGAAGCTAGCTGCAGACGGCGCGCGGCTAACTTCAGACGCCGAAGCGTCGGACTGGCCCTGAGAAGGGCCTTTGGTTTGGCCCTGAGAAGGGCCTTTGGGTTGGCCCTTAGAAGGGCCTTTTGGTTGGCCCTGAGAAGGGCCTTTCAAGAAACGCCCTAGGGCGTCCCGCGAGGTCTTAGGCATAGCCTCCGACGTATTCGTAGCAAACCGCAAAGAATAAAAAACCGCAAGGTGATGATAAAATAGGCTACGAATGCACACTGAACTTTGGCCGTACCCAGTCTGCCACTCCGTTACGGTGACAGAACTGGGCCGTTTCCAGGGGACGCGACGTGGACGCAAACAGTGTGAGGGGGTCCCCCTGTGAGGGGGTCCCCCAACCTAACCTTTTTTTTTTTTTTTTTTTTGTTTCCGCTGGGAAAAAATGCATTACGCATACCCTCTCACTCGGGGGAGTGGGAGGGGTATGTGGGACTCCCCGGGCAAGCCCGGTATACCCACTAAAACAACCCAGCAACGAAATTCCCGCAACGTCACAGTGGGGGTGGACTGGGAGATCGGCGTAGCCTTTACGTCCAGTCCACCTCCGACGACCGCCCGCCTTAGCGGGCCCTTCACACCCCCCCCGTTGGGGGAGGGCCGGGAACCTCCGACGATGGTGGTGACGTGTGCAATGCGGGCGGAGGCGCCCCCGCGCCTGACGCCCGCCCATCACCACCGCGAGGAGGGAGAAGAGGACGTCTTCTCCGACCTCGCCTTCGTCTGCGGAGCGGCGCAGCGAGAGGATCGTCCTCCCGTGCGCGCTCCGCCGCCTCCTTCTGCGAGATGACATCCTCGCAAAAGGAGGCTACCGCGGCCCAGGACTCCTCACTCCCCAGCATGCATCTGACCACGCTGGGAAGGGAGAGGTCCTGTCCGATCTCCGCAGTGAGACTGCGACGCGGCTCGGACCAAGCTGGGCACACCTCCAGTGTGTGCTGCGCCGTGTCCTCCGCCGCGCCGCAGTCGTGACACGCCGGTGTCTCCTCACTCCCGATCCGGTGCAGGTGCGTGCCGAAACAGCCGTGGCCTGACAACACCTGCACCAGACGGAAGGAAAGGAAGCCGTGCGGGCGCTCGAGCCAGTCTCGCAGGACTGGACCGAGCGCGTCCAGGGTCCGACGACCAAAGGTGGCGGAGGCGAGGTCCTGCGTCCAATGGACGACAATGGCGTCCCTCGCCTCCCTCCGCACCGCCTCCCGCTCCTCTGCGACAGGGCGCTCCCCGAGCGCTTTTCGGCGAGCCGTCCATTCGTACACCCTGGCGAGCACCCAAGCCTCCAATTCCCAAGGAGGGTTGCCCGCCAGAGCGCACGCCGCCGAAAAGCCTACCGACCGGTAGGCCCTCGCCACCCGCTGTGCAATGGCCCTTTGTGGCCTGCGGATGGCTGTCGCATTCTCCCTCCTGCTGAGGGAGTCCGCCCAGATTGGGGCCCCGTAGAGGGCCATACTCCTTAAGATGCCGGCATACAAGCGCCGGCATCGCGCGCTGGGTCCCCCCAGGTTAGGGAGGAGCCAGGACAGGGCGCTGGCGGCCTTCAGCAGGCGCGTCGACAGCCCGCTGAAATGCGGGCCGAAGCGCCACCTGCTGTCCAGTACCAGGCCCAGATACTTCATCTGGGCCTGGACCCCCACCCTGATGCCCTCCACATTGATGTGGGCATCTGGAGGGCAGCGCTGCCGAGGCCCGCGAAAGAACACGGCCTCGGTCTTGTTCAGCGCCACCCTCAACCCCAGGCGGCGGATCCTCCCTGCGACCAAGGATCCGCCAGCCGAGGCCAGACAGGCCGCCTCCCCAAATGTCCTCCCCCGGGCAGTGAGCAGAGTGTCATCTGCGTAGCAGATGACACTCGTGCCACGGAGGAGGGCTCCCCGCAGGAGCCAATCGAACCCGATGTTCCACAGGGGGGGCCCAAGTACCGACCCCTGTGGAACACCGCACTCTGCGCCGTACCGCCGCAACCTGGCCGTTTTGTCTACGAGGAGGACCTCCCGGTCCTCCAAGTAGTCGGCCAGGAGAGCCCGCAAGTATTGGGGCACTCCATGATAGCGGAGTGCCTCCAATATCGTCGAGTGGGGGACGGAGTTGAAGGCGTTGGCTATGTCGAACGACACTGCCATAACTCCGTCCCCAGCCTCGACCGCCCCCTTCACCTGCCCCTTCAGTAGGGCCAGTGCGTCGATGGTCGAACGCCCCTGTCGGAAACCAAACTGGGCATCCGACAGGTCTGGCCCTACCCCCCGCAGATGGCTGTTGAGCCGGCAGGCGATGATCCCCTCGAACATTTTGCCGACCTCATCAAGCAGGACGATGGGTCGGTATGCCGAGGGGGAGTCCGCTGGGCGTCCCTCCTTGCGGAGGAGGCATAGCTGCCCCTCCTTCCACAGTTTCGGGAACCTTCCAGACGCGAGGCACGCGCTGAAAAGGTCCCGAAATCTGTCCTCCATTTGAGCGGCAGCTATAGCCACCACCCGTGCTGGGACGCCGTCCGGACCGGGGGCCGTCTTCTTGGCGCGGAGGCCAAGAAGACCCTCGCGGATCTCTTCCTCCGTCACCGGGGGCACGTCCGCCTCCGCCGGTGGTGCCGCCCCCCGCGGGGGGTCCATCGTTGGTGGGGTGAAGTCGGTCCTGCGCGGAAACAGGGACCGGACCACCCCATCCAGTAGCGCCGGCTCGAGGGTCTCGGTCAATGGGGGACCATGGGGCCGCAGTTGGTTCCGCGCCGCCCTGTATGGTCTCCCAAAGGGATCCCGATCGAGACCCTCTAACATTTCGGCCCTTGCCGAGTCCTTGGCAGCGCACATAGCCGACTTGAGGGCCGCCTTTGCCTCCCGGTAGGAAGCGTAGAGACGGTCCTCGTCTGTCTGGCTACGCGCGCCGCGCCGACGGCTCCGCGTGTAGGCCCTACGGGCCGCCACGCAGGTGGCCCGGAGGCCTGCCAGCTCCTCCGACCACCAATAGACGGCACGACGGGGAGGCGGACGACGGGACCGAGGCATGCTGGAGTTGCATACCTCGGTCAGGGATCCCCTCAGCTGGGCTGCTGCTGCGTCGACGTCCAGGGTCTCCACAGGGGGCGACAGCCAGTCCTGCAGGAAGGCAGCCTCCTTGGCTGCCTCGCGGTCCAGGCGAGTGAGGGCCCACCGAGGGAAGGGAGGCCTGCCAGAGCGGGCCATCTCCCCCCGGGAGCCATGCTGGGTGGAGATGTCGAACCTCACATATCTGTGGTCCGACAAGGTCTCCACCAGCTCCACCCGCCAGTTCACAATGCGTGCGGCTAAGACGGGTGTGGCAAACGAAACGTCGACCACCGACCCACCCTGCTGCCGCACACATGTGTGGACCGCCCCCCTGTTGAGGAGGGACACGCCGCACGACGCCGACCAAAACTCGACGGCGCGACCCCGGACGTTGCAGGAGGCAGCCGGGTTGCCCCAGGCCTCCGACTTGGCGTTTAGGTCGCCCAAAACCACGACGTGGCGTGGCGCCGCCCTCCCAACGACTGCAGTGAGGACCTCCAGGAAGTCCTCAAAGTCTGGAAGAGGGCGGTTAAGGGAGAAGTAGACCCCGACTAGGGCCAGATCCCCCCACGCGGCGGCCACGTATCCCGGTCCTCTCTCTAAGAGCGAGAGGGGAGGGGAGTCTGTGGAAGACCGCGACACCAACGCCACCAAGCCGTCTCGGTCGCCTAGCCAGCTGCCGGGGACCGAGTAACGCTCGGCGACCACCGCCAAGTCCACCAACCACTCAGCCATGGTCTGCATCAGCAGATCCTGGGCTGCCCGGCAGTGGTTCCCCCAACCTAACCTTTTTTTTTTTTTTTTTTTTTTTTTTTTTTGTTTCGGCTGGGAAAAAATGCGTTACGCATACCCTCTCACTCGGGGGAGTGGGAGGGGTATGTGGGACTCCCCGGGCAAGCCCGGTATACCCACTAAAACAACCCAGCAACGAAATTCCCGCAACGTCATAGTGGGGGTGGACTGGGAGATCGGCGTAGCCTTTACGTCCAGTCCACCTCCGACGACCGTCCGCCTTAGCGGGCCCTTCACGCCCCCCCCATTGGGGGAGGGCCGGGAACCTCCGACGATGATGGTGGTGATGCGTGCAATGCGGGCGGAGGCGCCCCCGCGCCTGTCGCCCGCCCATCACCACCGCGAGGAGGGAGAAGAGGACGTCTTCTCCGACCTCGCCTTCGTCTGCGGAGCGGCGCAGCGAGAGGATCGTCCTCCCGCGCGCGCTCCGCCGCCTCCTTCTGCGAGATGACATCCTCGCAAAAGGAGGCGACCGCGGCCCAGGACTCCTCACTCCCCAGCATGCATCTGACCACGCTGGGAAGGGAGAGGTCCTGTCCGATCTCCGCAGTGAGACTGCGACGCGGCTCGGACCAAGCTGGGCACACCTCCAGTGTGTGCTGCGCCGTGTCCTCCGCCGCGCCGCAGTCGTGACACGCCGGTGTCTCCTCCCTCCCGATCCGGTGCAGGTGCGTGCCGAAACAGCCGTGGCCAGACAACACCTGCACCAGACGGAAGGAGAGGAAGCCGTGCGGCCGCTCGAGCCAGTCTCGCAAGACTGGACCGAGCGCGTCCAGCGTTCGACGGCCAAAGGTGGCGGAGGCGAGGTCCTCTGTCCAATGGACGACAATGGCGTCCCTCGCCTCCCTCCGCACGGCTTCCCGCTCCTCAGCGACGGGGCGCTCCCCGAGCGCTTTTCGGCGCGCCGTCCACTCGTACACTCTGGCGAGCACCCATGCCTCCAACTCCCAAGGAGGGGTGCCGGCCAGAGCGCACGCCGCCGAGAAGCCCACAGAGCGGTAGGCCCTCGCTACCCGCTGCGCGATGGCCCTTTGGGGCCTGCGGATCGCCGTCGCATTCTCCCTCCTGTGGAGGGAGTCCGCCCAGATTGGGGCCCCGTATAGGGCCATGCTCCGCAGGATGCCGGCATACAAGCGCCGGCATCGCGCGCTGGGCCCACCCAGGTTCGGGAGGAGCCACGACAGGGCGCCGGCGGCCTTCAGCAGGCGCGTCGACAGCCCGCTGAAGTGCGGGCCGAAGCGCCACCTGCTGTCCAGTACCAGGCCCAGATACTTCATCTGGGCCTGGACCCCCACCCTGATGCCCTCCACATTGATGTGGGCATCTGGAGGGCAGCGCTGCCGAGGCCCGCGAAAGAACACGGCCTCGGTCTTGTTCAGCGCCACCCTCAACCCCAGGCGGCGGATCCTTCCTGCGACCAAGGATCCGCCAGCCGAGGCCAGACAGGCCGCCTCCCCAAAGTTCCTCCCCCGGGCAGTGAGGAGAGTGTCATCCGCGTAGCAGATGACACTCGTGCCACGGAGGAGGGCTCCCCGCAGGAGCCAATCGAACCCGATGTTCCACAGGGGGGGCCCAAGTACCGACCCCTGTGGAACACCGCACTCTGCGCCGTACCGCCGCAACCTGGCCGTTTTGTCTACAAGGAGGACCTCTCGGTCCTCCAAGTAGTCGGCCAGGAGGTCCCGCAAGTATTGGGGCACTCCATGATAGCGGAGTGCCTCCAATATCGTCGAGTGGGGGACGGAGTTGAAGGCGTTGGCTATGTCGAATGACACTGCCAAAACTCCGTCCCCCGCCTCGACTGCCCCCTTCACCTGCCCCTTGAGCAGGGCCAGCGCGTCGATGGTCGAACGCCCCTGTCGGAAACCAAACTGGGCGTCCGACAGGTCTGGCCCTACCCCCCGCAGATGGCTGTTGAGCCGGCAGGCGATGATCCCCTCGAACATTTTGCCGACCTCATCAAGCAGGACGATGGGTCGGTATGCCGAGGGGGAGTCCACTGGGCGTCCCTCCTTGCGGAGGAGGCATAGCTGCCCCTCCTTCCACAGTTTCGGGAACCTTCCAGACGCGAGGCACGCGCTGAACAGGTCCCGAAATCTGTCCTCCATTTGAGCGGCAGCTATAGCCACCACCCGTGCTGGGACGCCGTCCGGACCGGGGGCCGTCTTCTTGGCGCGAAGGCCAAGAAGACCCTCGCGGAACTCTTCCTCCGTCACCGGGGGCACGTCCGCCTCCGCCGGTGGTGCCGCCCCTCGCGGGGGGTCCATCGTTGGTGGGGTGAAGTCGGTCCTGCGCGGAAACAGGGACCGGACCACCCCATCCAGCAGCGCCGGCTCGAGGGTCTCCGTCAGGGGGGGACCATGGGGCCGCAGTTGGTTCCGCGCTGCCCGATATGGTCTCCCATAGGGATCCCGATCGAGACCCTCCAGCATCTCGGCCCTCGCCGCGTCCTTGGCAGCGCACATAGCTGACTTGAGGACCGCCTTCGCCTCTCGATATGAAGCGTAAAGACGGTCCTCGTCTGTCTGGCTACGTGCGCTGCGCCGACGGCTCCGCGTGTAGGCCCTACGGGCCGCCACGCAGGTGGCCCGGAGGCCTGCCAGCTCCTCCGACCACCAGTAGACGGCACGACGGGGAGGCGGACGACGGGACCGAGGCATGCTGGAGTTGCACACCTCGGTCAGGGAACCCCTCAGCTGGGCCGCTGCGGAGTCCACGTCCAGGACCTCAACAGGGGGCGACAGCCAGTCCTGCAGGAAGGCAGCCTCCTTGGCTGCCTCGCGGTCCAGGCGAGTGAGGGCCCACCGAGGGAAGGGAGACCTGCCAGAGCGGGCCATCTCCCCCCGGGAACCATGCTGGGTGGAGATGTCGAACCGCACATATCTGTGGTCCGACAATGTCTCCACCATCTCAACCCGCCAGTTCACAATGCGTGCGGCAAGGACGGGGGTGGCAAACGACACGTCGACCACCGACCCTCCCCGTTGCCGCACACATGTGTGGACCGCCCCCCTGTTGAGGAGGGACACGCCGCATGACGCCGACCAAAACACGACGGCGCGTCCCCGGACGTTGCAGGAGGCAGCCGGGTTGCCCCAGGCCTCCGACTTGGCGTTCAGGTCGCCCAACACCACGACCTGGCGTGGCGCCGCCCTCGCTACGACAGCAGTGAGGACCTCCAGGAAGTCCTCAAAGTCTGAGAGAGGGCGGTTAGGGGAGAAGTAGACCCCCACCAGGGCCAGATCTCCCCACGCGGCGGCCACGTATCCCGGTCCCCTCTCTAAGAGCGAGAGGGGAGGGGAGTCTGTGGAAGACCGCGACACCAACGCCACCAAGCCGTCCCGGTCGCCTAGCCAGCTGCCAGGGACCGAGTAAGGCTCGGCGACCACCGCCAAGTCCACCAACCACTCAGCCATGGTCTGCATCAGCAGATCCTGGGCTGCCCGGCAGTGGTTGGCGTTCGTCTGAAGGATGCGATGTTCGACTCTATCCATTAGTCGGACATCGCACCCCCCTCCTCCGCAGCTGTGCTGGCAACAGGCCCAGCTGGCACCTGCGCTTTGCCCCTCGTAGGGGGAGGATTACAATTCCTCCCCTTCATTATGTGACCCGCCGGGCGGCTACTGGCGGCACACACCGCGCAGTGCGGCTTAGCAGCCGTGCAGGAGGCGGCTTTGTGGCCGTCCTTGCCGCAGCGGTAGCAACTGTAACCTAACCTAACCTTTTTTTTTTTTTTTTTTTTTTTTTTTGTTTCGGCTAACCTAACCTAACCCACAACGCTTTCAGCGTGGAGTGCCCGGTCCGCAAGAAATGGGACTACCTGGCTCGGACGACAACGGCGTACGCCTAAAAATCCCCCCCCCCCCTCCTAGATATACAAAATATATTGTAAAAATATATAAGCATATCAGCCAACCCTAAAAAAACGATGACAAAATAAGACCCGAACAAGAAAGCCAATAATTATGTATAATCTGTGTATTAATATATATATTATTGCAACAAACACAATGAAGTAAGAAACAAAAATGCAACGTTAAGAAAATCTCCCCCCCCCCTCATCCCCCCTCCCCTCTCCCTATTACCCTTACAACAGTCCTAAAACATGTACATAGTGTTGGAAAATAGCTTTTAAGACAAGAGTTCAGAATAAACCACACAAGGTACAAACAAAGATTAAGTTGAAAGACAAATAATACCATCGATATAAGAGAACAGACTAGATAATATATAAAGTAGAAAATAAAACGGAAAGGTATAACACAAGAAAATATCAGATACGTAAATTAGAAAACAAAATGTAATAAAATAAGTAAACATATGTATATCCCCCCCCCCTCCCCCATTACCCCTATAATAGTCCAAAATACTACAGCCAAACTAAAACTAATAATATAAAGAACAGACCAGACATATAAAACAGAAAATAAATAAAAATAGTAAATGTAAGACAGCATAAATAAATAAGATAATACTGTAGATATAAATTAGCTAATAAAAATTTACTAAAATAAGGAAACACAAGTTTAGAAAAATATAGTAATATGAATAATTATAAGCACAAACATAATATAAGTTAGATAAGTAAACTAAATATATAAGTAAATAGATTAAATACAAAAAGCAGAAAAACAAATAAAAATACATTAGTTAAGATAACAAAATTAAGTAAACAAATATTATAGATACAAAAACTAGAAAATAAAAAATCAAGAAAATACAAAAAGCAGAAAAACAAATAAAAATACATTAGTTAAGTTAACATAATTAAGTAAACAAATACTATAGATACAAAACTAGAAAATAAAAAACCTAAACAAGTAAATACATTTAATATAAAATTAAATATAACGCCAAGAAAAAAAAAAAAAAAAAAAAAAAAAAAAAAAAAATTAAGTGTAAAGAAGTCTGAATGCGGGAGTCCCACCCGGCTAAATATATAAAGCATAAATTAAAGGAAACAAGAAATAAAATGAAACTGGAAGTTAAAAACGAAAATACGAGAACCGGAATAAAAGAAAAAACCAGAATGCCAAGGTCTCGTTGAAAATGAACGGGGAAAAGCCACGTGGCAGGAGTGGGTTTTAGCCGGTAAGAGTCCGGCACTGTCTCGGTCGTCTCACAGTGTGGGCGGCCGATTCGTCCATGAGGATTTCCCACTCCTGCCAAAAAAAAAAAAAAAAAAAAAAAAAAAAAAAAAAAAAAAAAAAACCTAACCTAACCTAACCTGGGGAGCAAATAATCGACCACATCAGGAAGGCGGTCAACGCAAAAGAGGGATGGGTCACAGTGGACAGAATAAGAAAGGCAAAGGACAGAAAAATCATATTGGGGTGTAAAACCGAAGAAGAAAGAGAAAAGGTCAAGGAAAGACTGGCAAGTGCTGGGGAGATGTTGAAGGTTGAGGATGTCACGAACAGAGACCCTCTTGTGATCTTGAGGGACCTGCTGACGTACAACAGCGACGAAGACATCCTCCAAGCTCTTAGAAACCAAAATAAGGAAGTGTTCGAAGAGCTAACGAGAGAAGAAGACCGGGTAGAGGTACTTTTCAAAAAGAGGACCAGGAACCCCCACACGCACCACGTTATCCTCCGGGTATCCCCAAAGCTGTGGAATAAACTGCAGGATAGAAAATATGTCCACATTGACCTGCAGCGGGTCCGGGTATCTGACCAAACGCCACTGGTCCAGTGCTCCTTGTGCCTTGGATTTGGCCACGGACGAAGGCTTTGCAGGGAGCAACAGGAAAAGTGCAGCCACTGCGGGGGCCCCCATATGAGGACACAATGCGCAGAATGGATGGCCGGAACAGCCCCATCGTGCTGTAACTGTGTACGTGCCAAGCAAGAGAACACCGAGCACAACGCCTTCAGTGACGAATGTCCGGTCAGGAGAAGATGCGAGGTGTTAGCAAGAGCACGGGTAGCGTATTGCTAAAGTTGATACGGGCGACAGGGCGGGCACCCCAGCCAGAGGATATGCAGTAGTCCAAGCCAATTTGCAAAGGAAGGAACTGGCAACCACCGAACTCTTCTTAGAGGCCAGTGAGCGAGCAATCGCATGGGCACTGATCCAGGAACCTTATGTGGGAGGGGCAAGGAGTATGAAGAGCTACCGTGGTGCGAGAGTCTACCAGTGCGAGGTTGAAGGAAGTGGGAGGGTTAAAGCGGCAATAGCCGTCTTTGATGACGATTTGGATGTCATCCCCTACCCGAAACTCACCACTAACAACATCGTTGTGGTGGGGATCCGGACCAAAGCCTGGGAAATCGCAGTAGTCTCTTATTACTTCGAGCCAGACCAACCCATAGGCCCTTACCTGGATCAGCTGACCACAATAAAAGCAGAGCTTGGCACTGCAAAACTTTTAATAGGCGGAGACTCAAATGCAAAGAGTACCTGGTGGGGTAGCACCATAGAAGACCCCAGGGGAGAAGAAATGTCCGGGACCCTGGATGAGTTAGAGCTTCAGGTATTGAACGCTGGCGACACGCCGACCTTTTATACGGTGAGGGGCGGAGTAGTTTATAAAAGTCACGTCGACGTCACGGCATGCTCTCTTGACTTAATCGACCTGATAGACGGCTGGCGAGTCGATACGGGAATAACAAGCTCGGATCACAACACCATATTGTTCCAGGTCAAAACTAAAAGGGAAAAAGGGATCAACATCATTCGGACAACAAGACAGTACAACACTAAAAAAGCAAATTGGGAAGTTTTCAAAAGTAAATTGGGGGAACATAAAATAGAAAAAGGCATAACTCAAAATTTTATAAACCAAATAAACAATAGACAGGACCTGGAACAACTAGTAATTAGGTACAGAGAGGTGATCCAAATAGCTTGTGACGAGGCTATTCCTAAGCTAACGAGAAAAACTAAAGTTACCATTCCTTGGTGGTCAAAGGAACTCGCCGCCAAGAAGAAGGAGGTCATGACCAGGAAGAACCGCATCAGAAACGCCGCACCGGTCCGTAGAGCGATGGTCGTCAGCGAATACCTGAAAGCCAAAGAAGAATATGAGTGCCAAGCCAAGAAAGCCCAAGTCGCCAGCTGGAAGAGCTTCTGCCAAAAACAGGATGGAGAAGGAATGTGGGAGGGCATCTACAGAGTGATTAGAGGGACCACCAGGAGACAAGAAGACTTGACCCTAACCAGAGATGGAGCATTTCTCAACCCACAGGAATCGGCAGCCTTACTCGCCGACACCTTCTATCCAAAGGACACAGCGGAAGAGGATAATGCAGACCACAGGCGCACCAGGGAAGCAGCCAAAAGGGTAAATGAATGGTTGCATGATAATCATGACCCACCATTTACCCAGCTGGAGCTAAAGATAGCCGTGGAGCATTTCAACCCCAAAAAAGCTCCCGGATTGGATGGATTCACGTCGGACATCTGCCGTCGAGCGATCTACCAGGACCCGGACGCCTTCCTTGCCCTGTACAACAAATGCCTAGAATTGGCGCACTTCCCGGACATCTGGAAAGAGGCAACGGTGGTGGTCCTCAGAAAACCGGGCAAGGAAAACTACACGAACCCCAAGTCGTATAGACCGATAGGTCTTCTGCCAGTCTTGGGGAAGGTCCTGGAGAGGATGGTAGTAGCAAGGATGAAATGGCAGCTAGTGCCGCGGTTTAGTACTCGCCAGTTTGGCTTTATGCCCCAGAAGAGCACCGAGGACGCCCTTTATACTCTAATTAAGCATGTAAAGGACAAGTTGAGGCTGAAAAAGCTAATTGTCCTAGTGTCGTTGGATATCGAGGGCGCCTTCGATAGCGCCTGGTGGCCGGCAATCAAGGTCAGGCTGGCTGAGGAAAAGTGCCCGGTGAACATCAGGAGGCTACTAGATAGTTACCTCGACGGCAGAAAAGTAAGAGTGAGGTATGCTGGGGAAGAATGCGTGAGAGAGACCAACAAGGGCTGTGTCCAGGGGTCAATCGGTGGTCCAATTTTGTGGAATCTCCTGCTGGACCCGCTGCTGCATGACTTGGAGAAGAAGGGGTATTTCGTGCAGGCGTTCGCCGACGACATAGTGTTGGTCGTGGATGGGGATACAGCGCTTGAGATCTCCAGTTCCACCAATGCCGCTCTCGACCATATTCAGAACTGGGGAGTCAGAAATAAGCTTAGGTTTGCACCTCATAAAACCTGTGCCATGCTTATCACTAACAAACTTAAGTATGACACTCCAGTTCTGAGTATGGCCGGGATAGGCATCAGTATGGTGAGGAGCATCAAGCTGTTAGGGCTTACCATCGACGACAAGCTTACATTTAGCGAGCATACCAAAAACGTCTGCAAAAGGGTAACTGATATCTTCAAGCAACTCTCACGTGCGGCAAAAGTCAGCTGGGGTTTAAATAGGGACATAATACACGTCATTTACACTGCAACGGTCGAGCCAATAGCTACGTACGCGGCGGGTGCCTGGGCGCCAGCCACGAAAAAACTGGGCATACGGAGGAGGCTAGGTTCTGTCCAACGAGGATTCGTCCAGAAGCTCTGCAAATCTTACCGTACCGTTTCACTCAACTCGGCACTGGTGCTGGCTGGGATACTGCCTCTGGACCTGCGCATACAAGAGGCAGCCGCCTTGTATGAGGCAAGAAGAGGGTCGTCCCAGTTTGTGCCAGGGGACCGGGAGATTGAGGGTATGGTGAGGTTTGCAGAGACCTCTCACCCTGCCAAGCAAATGGCTTTGGAGTTCATGTGCCTGGCAGACCAACAGCTTGTGGACAGTAGTAACGTGCAGGCAGTGCGAATATTCACTGACGGCAGCAAGATTGAAGGGAAGGTTGGAGCCGCATTATCCCTGTGGGATAGTGAAGGTGAAATCCAGAACTTCAAGCTTAGCCTTGCCGCGTACTGCACTGTCTACCAGGCGGAACTTCTGGCCATTTGTAAGGCAACGGACGTGATCCTAAAGCGTAAAGAGTTAAGCTATGGCTTGTACAGTGACTCAATGTCAGCATTGCAGACACTGACAAGCCATGGCTCTCTTCACCCCCTGGCGGTCCGCACACGAGCAAACTTGGCTCAGGCACTGAACCAGAGCAAAGCTGTGTCTTTGTTCTGGGTCAAAGCTCACGCGGGTCTGCCGGGGAATGAGCGCGCAGACGAACTGGCGAAGGAGGCAGCATTGACGTCCCGGAGGAGGCCAGACTACGACCTGTGTCCGGTTTCATACATCAAGCGCCAAATTCGTTTGAGTTCGCTTGATGAGTGGAACCGGAGATATGTGTCGGGCGAGACCGCCTCCGTGACGAAAATGTTCTTTCCGGACGCGGTGGCCGCTTACCGTATCGTGAGACGAGTGAGGCCAACAGGAGTGCTGACGCAAGTCCTAACGGGGCACGGTGGGTTCTCAGAATACTTGAACCGCTTTAAGTGTAAGGAGAACCCATCGTGCATCTGCGACCCCGATATAGCGGAGTCGGTTCCACATATCGTTCTGGATTGCCCAGTGCATGAAGTAGAAAGATACAATCTTGAGCAGGAGATAGGCAAAAGACTGACAAGACAAACGTTAGTGGAAGTAATGTCAGGGAAAAGCAGGAGTAAATTAATAGCCTTCTGTGAGAGTATAGCTCAGATAGTTATAAATAGAAATAAAACGAGTTAAATATATGTATACTATGTTTCATTTATATTGCATATATAAACACCGAAGCATAGGACATAAGAGAGATAAATTGTAATTAGTATAATGAGCAGTAGGCTAAGGAAACGTATGTACTTGAGTTAGTAAGTTAAGAGTATATATTATGTACCTAACGTAAGATAGTAGTAAGTAAATAAGAATGTAGTAACGTAAGTATGTATTAGTAATAAGAATGTATCAGCAATATCTACCATTGCTGATACATTCTTATTACTAATACATACTTACGTTACTACATTCTTATTTACTTACTACTATCTTACGTTAGGTACATAATATATACTCTTAACTTACTAACTCAAGTACATACGTTTTGTAGTTAGTAATTTAGAGTATATTTAATAATGTTAGACGGTATTTAGCAATAAGATTGTATCTTAGCAAATAGATTGAATTTAGCAATAGATTGAATTGATTGGCTGTATCAAGAAAAATAAGTAAAATATAGAATAAGCTAAGGAAAAATGTGAAATAAAAATGAATCTGAAGAAATTATTTCCCCAAAGCCTGAAACAAATCAGAAATAAATAAAGGATAGTCTCAGATAGTATATAAGTGGGAGTCCCACCCACAGATTGAATGATGACGAACGCAAGAAAGATATAGTATGAAGCATGAAAGTACGAGAGGAATGTATAGCGAGAACTGGTATGGATGAGGTTAAGATATAGAATAGGCGCCAATATCGTTGGCGGAGCTAGACTGAAAAAAAAAAAAAAAAAAAAAAAAAAAAAAAAACCTAACCTTACCTAACCGCGATATCTTCGAGCTCTGTATTGCGTTTCTGAAGCGGTTTTCGCGCGTGAACATTATTTTTAGGCGTCCGCTTGCCAACTGACAAAAAATTTTTGACTTCCCTTAAGGGGCTATTGTACTTTTGACTTCACACCTTCAGAATTCTATAACTTCCAAATTTGTCATTAGATTCCCGTTTTTTTCAGGAATCAGGTTCTCGCCATACTTACCTAGGTTTCCCGGCGCTGCGCGCGAATCGAAATCCATCCAGGTCGCTGAAAACTTGGTTTTCCTGTAAAAACTCAAAAAAAGTGGTTTTTTGACCACCCTGCAAACTTTTGTTCCCAAAGTAGTGCTGGAAACGTTCCTGTGGGCTAGCTCGCGAAATTACGTGTTTCTGGACACCTCGCACGCACGTCTAGCTTGACGGAAACATCTTAAATTTTCATTTTTAAAAAAATTTCCATACAAACTTCATACAAAAGTTTATAACTTTCAAACCCATCATTAGATTCCGATCATTTTTGAGGAATCGAGTTCTCGCCATACTAACCTAGGTTTCCCGGCGCTGCGCGCAAACCAAAACCCCTCCAGGTCGCTGAAAACTTCGATTTTCCATCAAAAAAAAAAAAAAAAAAAAAAAAAAAAAAAAAAAAAAAAAAAAAAAAAACACATTTTTTTGACCACCTTTCAAATTTTTTGTTCCCGAAGTGGTTCCGAAAACGTTCTTGTGGGCTTGCTCGCGACGAGACGCGTCTCTGGACACCTCGCACGCCCGTCTAGCTCGCAGAGAAATCCAAAAATTTGACAACCTACCCTCCCGGTTTTCGCTGACCTCTATATATTCCCAAAGTAGTGCTGGAAACGTTCCTGTGGGCTAGCTCGCGAAATTACGTGTTTCTGGACACCTCGCACGCACGTCTAGCTTGACGGAAACATCAAAAATTTTCATTTTATAAAATTTTCCATACAAATCTCATACAAAAGTTTATAACTTTCAAACCCATCATTAGATTCCGATCATTTTTGAGGAATCGAGTTCTCGCCATACTAACCTAGGTTTCCCGGCGCTGCGCGCGAATCGAAACCCCTCCGGGTCGCTGAAAACTTCGATTTTCCATCAAAAAACACATTTTTTGACCACCTTTCAAATTTTTTGTTCCCGAAGTAATTCCGAAAACGTTCCTGTGGGCTTGCTCGCGACGAGACGCGTCTCTGGACACCTCGCACGCCCGTCTAGCTCGCAGAGAAATCCAAAAATTTGCCCACCCACCCTCCCGCCACCCACCCTCCCGGTTTTCGCTGACCTCTATATAGGGAAGGAACCCTGAATTTGTCAAAAATATTTTATTTTGTATTTGACCCTTTAGTTATTAATTTGACCCGTCGCGACTTGATAACTTGTTTTGGTGCTCATCTAGCACCTAAACAACAGCTACTAGACCAGATTTTAGGTCTCTTTTCTGTTTTCTTCTTCTTCTTAATAATACAAAATTACTTTAGATCCCCCCTCTACAGGGATATCTGAAAGTAATCTTAGAATACTTTGATTTGTACTTTTCATACAGAGACAGCTTTCCCTGTTCAATCTTGTGCCCTCTACACACAAGGCAAAACTAGAAGAAAGGATGGTTCTCGGAATTCGCACCCCAATAAAAGGGAAAGGGCCAGGAGCCGGCGCCAGCGGGCCACAACAGTCGAGGTCGCCTACCAACCAGGGAAATGGGGGACCTTCCGGAACGCGCGAGGCGCCTAAGAGTATATCCCTAAAATTTGACCCAAAAGACGCCGTTCGAGGGAGGACCCTTGCGGGAACCAACAAAACGCCAGTGGCGTCGGCCGGGACCTCTGCCGCTGTCGCTCTCACCACCACCCCCAGCCCCGCGGGCCCATCTGGACAGGAGCTGGACGCCGCCAAGACTTTCATACGGAGACCAGAGCGAAACAGAAGATCCTTAGAAATCATGGACGCCTACACTAAGCAGACGAATACCTTTTCTGCCTCATCTAACGATGATCTTCTCCAGGAGGTCATGAAAACCTTCGAGGATATCCCAATTAGGATCAGGGACTTCCCCTCGATGCGGAGAGACATCAAGACCTTCCTGGAGGCCCGTTCAGATAAGTGTCTACGGATCTTATTCGAGCTGAGCGGGCGAGTGAAGAAACTAGAAACAACGCCTGAAGCGGTTCCGCCCACCACAACCGGCACCGCATCACCTGACTCGCCCGAGGAGGTGTTGGAAAGACTGGAGCAGGTGGAAACCAGCATCCAGACGCGGCTCAACGACCTGGAGGAGAAGGTCGCCAAAAGGTTCCAGGACCTGGCCAACCACTGCGACGATTGCGGCGCCGACATCGTCACCACGGTCGTCGATAGGATCAGCGAGGTCAGCGGCAGGATCGAACACACGATCGAAGGGGTGGAAGTCGTTGGTCGAGCCGTCGCTGATCTCGACGATAAAGTCGAGGGCGTTGCTGGTGGGGTCGCCGCCGCAACGGAAAAAATAAGTGAGGTCGCAAGAGAAGTGGCATGCGAGACAAGGACTGACCTGCGGTCTTACGCCCATGTAGCGGCAGCCAAACCCGGGCACCGACCGGCACTTCACTCGTTGGCTGTCACGTCCCAAGTCAGCCAGGACACTGCTGACAAGGTGCTCGCCAGGGTGAAGATGGCGGTCGATGCCAGGGGAACTGGCTTAAAGATAAACAAGGTCCGTAAGGCCAGAAACCAGACGGTCATACTTGGCTGTGACTCTGAAGCGGAGCTCAAAAAGCTTAAAGATAGAATTGAGAGCCGAGGTGAAGGGCTGATAGTGGCGCCCATGGTTAATAAGAACCCACTCGTCGTCCTAAAAGACGTCCTTTTGGACATCGGGGACGACGATTTGGTAACGGCGCTCTACTCCCAGAATGAGGACATTTTTAGGGACCTAGAGCAAAAGGAAAGAGAAATGCAGGTTAAATATAAAAAACGGACAAGAAACCCAAAAACAGCGCACGTTGTCGTCCAGGTCAGACCCATAGTATGGCAGAGGATGACGGAAGCTAGTGCTCTCTACCTTGACCTGCAAAGAGTCAGGGTGGAGGACCAGTCGCCGCTCATCCAATGCACCAAATGTTTGGCATTTGGGCATGGCCGAAAATTTTGCACGGAGGGTGCAGACAGGTGCAGTCACTGCGGAGGACCGCACTTACGCGAGAAGTGCGTCGAATTTGTTGCAGGTAACGAACCGCAGTGCTGCAACTGTCTGCACTCAAAGCTCCAGAGGACCGACCACAATGCCTTTAGTGTGGAGTGCCCGGTCCGCAAGAAATGGGACTATCTGGCCCGGACGACAACGGCTTACGCTTAAAAAATTCCCCCCTCCCTAGATATATAGACTATATAATGATTATATATAAATATATCTAACAACCCCCTATGCGCAGAAAAACAAAAAATACCCGACTAAGAATTGCCAATAATAATATATAATTTGAGTATTTATATGTATATTATTGCCACGAACAAAAATGGAGAATCAACAATACAAAGCCAAGAAAGAAATCGCCCCCTCCCTCATCCCCCTTTTCCTTCCCCCCTACCCCTCTCCCTACTACCCTTATAATAAAACACCTTAAAAGACAAGTTGAATTTAGGATAAATCACAAACAGAACCAACAAAGAACATGCAAAAAACAAGTTAGATCAATTATGCAATAAAATAGACTAGATAAAATAAAGTAGACAACAAAGCAGAAGGTATAGTACGAGAAAATATCAGATACGTAAATCAGAAAACAAAAATGTAATAAAATAAGACGACATATGTTTATCCCCCCCTCCCCCATTACCCCTAAAACAGTCCAGAATATTACAGCCAAAATAAAACTAATAAACAGACTAGACATGTAAAATAGAAAATAAATAAATATAGTAAATAAAAAACAGCATAAATAAATAAGAAAATACTCTAGATATAAATTAGCTAATAAAAACTTACTAAAATAAGAAAACACAAGTGTAGACAAAATATAGTAATAAGAATAATAATAAAGAGACATGGTCCCTAAGTCCTTAGACTGTATAATATAAGATAGATATGGTCAACCCAACCCCAGGAAGCGCACTCTTTGTACAACAAGTACATCTGTAAGACACAGTGTTCGTATCTGACCGAATCAGTGGTCGCAGGTAGAGAATATAAATTTCAGAATCAATAAAAATACAAATAGTTACTACAATCGAGAGTTATAAACTCAAGAAGTAAATATAGTTGAGAACTTCAACTCTTCAAGCCTATAGACAGCCCCTAAAGCGCCCACCCGTTGCCACTTCCTAGTGTTTGGGCTAGAGAGAAGAAATGGCACAACAAACTCTCTAGCAACACGTATCTGTCTGTTCTGTTATACAACCTATAGACAACTAGGATTGCCTGCGGCTCCGTTAGTGTCACTGTATATAATGAAACACAATTTCAGCCCAGAGTAAATTAGAACAATAAAAGACTCACCCATTCACACCAGCACAAACACACACACATATTCAATACTAAATTCTTTCCCACTTATATTAATCTAATAAATACTACTTGCACTCGCGATACAACGGTTCTACCCAATCTCGCCATATGGCATTGACTATCATTCTGCGCACTAGCCTATCGCCTACAGTGTCTAGCGATTTCAGAGACATCGCTTCGTCCTAATCAATTCTAACTCAGCTCTCTAGCTCCGTATCCTTTCAAGCCCTAACGCTGAGTGCCGCGCTTTTCCAAAATCACGAGCGTCCCGACCGGCGTCCTGTTGGGCTTTTTGTCCAATTTCTTAATAATAGCCCAAAAGTGCCTGTGGGTTTTACCCCGGTTAAAGTGGTTTCAGGTACAAGCGCCTTAGTCGATAATGTTATCCGCTAACGAATATCGACTCTAACGAATTGAGGAGAAGGTCGTATTTCCACTAACGTAAAATATTGCATTCGAATAACGTCTGGCAAATGGCGCGTTTGCTTCCCATTAAAACAAAGATTGATTGATTTCCTGAGTACCAAATCCCATGCTACATATTTCAAAAGCAGATACTTAACATATTTTGTGATTCTCGAAATTAAGTGGACGGCTGGCCCAGCAATTTATGATCCTTCAAGTATCTGGCAACATGTGAAATGTTTTGAAACGAATTAAATAAGTATTTAATTATCTAGGAGTGACGGATAGTCACAAAGCCAATTATTTATCTATTGGAGATGGATAGGATACAATTCTTAATATCGAGTTCAGTAATTGGGTGGAAAGAGAATAAAGTATTTGAAGGCAAAAGAAGATTAGCAAGATCGTTGAGAGTGGATGATTTTACATGGTTTTCGAGTATAATTGGAG